>CM076570.1:321571744-321811159 GCA_034641835.2 Pinus albicaulis | reverse complement strand
ATTAAAATATACAGTGACCGAAAAGGATTTCTTGGTTGTCATTTATGTAATTAATCAATTTAGAAATTATATAACTGGTTATCAAGTATTCCTATATACCGATCACTCCGCCATTAGATACTTAGCCAATAAAACTATTACAAATGGAAGAGTGACTCATTGGTTGTTTCTTTTACAGGAGTTTGACATAACTATCAAAGATCACCCAGGGAAGGAGAACCTAGTTGCAGATTTCCTTTCTAGGGTTCCAAAGTCAGATGACCCACTAGAGATGGATAATCAATTCCCTGACGAGAATTTGTTCTTTGGAGCAGTAAAAATGCCATGGTATGCAAATGTACAAATTATCTGGCAGTAGGAAAGTTGCCAAGACACTTGACATCAAAGGAATGGAAGCTGATTGTTCAGCGTAGTGCTATATTCTCCTGGATCGATGGATATCTTTTTCATACAGGAGCTCATATGCATATACGCAGATCCATCTGAGAAGACGAGATTTATGACATCCTAAGGGCTTGTCATGATGAACCATGTGGTGGCCATTTTGCAGATCGCAGGACGAGACACAAAGTATTGCAAATGGGTTATTATTGGCCTAAAATTTTTAAATATACCAAGAAATATGTCCAAGCCTGCGATAGTTTCCAAAGAATGGGCTGCACTATCCAATTTGATAAGATGCCATTACAGCCACAGTTAGTAGTAGAACCTTTCAAATGGTGGGCACTGGACTTTGTTGGACCATTCAACCCGCCATCAAATCAGAAGACCTACATATTGGTTTCCATGTATTATGTGACGAAGTGGATAGAAACTGTGGATTTATCAAGAGCTATAGAAGAATCCGTGATCAATTTTCTTTTTGAAATATTTTTTGCAGTATGTCTTACCTCAGGAAGCGATAACTGATGGAGGGGCATAGTTTGTGGGAAATAAAATCATGGCCACTCTTAAGAACCACCATGTCACCATAGAGTCACCTCTTCCTACCCCTCGCAGGCGAACGGGCAGGTTGAAAGGACCAACAAATTCCTTGAGGAAATTTTCACTAAAACAGTCTCAACACATCGTCAGGATTGGGCTACTAGACTACTAGAGGCCTTGTGGGATTACCACACAAAATGGTGAAACACCACTGGATATTCTCCGTACCATCTAGTATTTGGAAGGGAACCAATTTTCCCTATTGAATTTGAAATAAATACCCTGAGAATAGCCCAGGAAGTGGGGTTGGATTTGACAGAGGCCCAAATTACAAGACTCCAGCAAATAAATGAATTAGATGAAGCACGACTACTTGCTCTGCAACGCACTGCAATTATTCAAAAACAACAAGCTAAGTGGAATGAAAAACTCATCAAAAAGAAGACATTACAGAACAGAGATTGGGCACTCCTCTATGACTCCAGATTCCAAGAATTCTCAGGTAAGTTACAAAAAAGGTGGCTCGATCCATATGAAATTTAGGAAGTACACAAAAATGGTACCATTACCTTAAACACCATAGATGGATCTAACTCTGCCTTTCGATTCAATGGACATAGGGTGCGCCTCTATCACAAACCACTTACAACAGAGTCTTTCTTCCAGCAGGTGCATGACAACCCCACCATCCAAATTTTAGCTGCAGGGGGTGATGGCTCGACAGCTTTAAGTTCATAAAAATTTGTTATTTCCTCCTGTAAATATTGTATATATGTTTCCTTCACTTTATAGTTTTTTTCATTATTGTAGATTCCATCTCTTCTTCATGCTTACAGCTGCATTCTTTTTCCTTCTTTTTTTTCTCTCTTTTCTTTTGTATGACTTGTTGTTTGAACCTTTAAATGAATGTTGTTCAATCCAATTGAAAAATTATTGTTCAATCGAATTTAACAGCTGTTGTTCAATTCAATTGAACGACTGTGTTTTTAGTGTGTTTATTTTTGTTGTTCAAACCTTTGAAGGACTATTGCTCAATCCAATTGAACAACTGTTGTTTAATCAAGTTGAATAGTTGTTGCTCAATTCAATTGAACGAATTTGTTTTTAGTGTGTTTATTTTTGGTTGTTCACACCTTTGAACGGTTGTTGTTAAATTCAATCAAATGGCTGTGTTTTTAGTGTGTTTATTTTTTCTGTTCAAACCTTTGAAAGACTGTTGTTCAATCCAATTGAACAACTGTTGTTAAATGGAATTGAACAACTACTGTTTAATTCAATTGAACGGCTATGTTTTTGCGTGATTTTATTTTTGATGTTCAATCAATTGAACAACTTCTGTCCAATCCAATTGAACAGTTGTTGTTCAATCGAATGGAATGACCGATTTCTTTTCTAAGCATGTTTTTTTTTCTTTTGATGATTGTTTTTCGAATATCCACTCCCCCTTTACACATCCTAGCCATAAAAAACATTTTTGGAAAAGGAATTGGCACCTGAAGAGGAGAAAAGTAGTGATATTACTAATATCGCGATCCTTTGAAATTTTGATGGAAATCTCTACTCCAGAAGCTGACATGTTTTATCTTTATAATGAAGGGTTGGATATCTCATGTTCAGACATATTATTACACAATTCATTTCCATAGTCGTATGCTGGTATATCTTTCTACACTCCAATGGCCAACACACCAGTGTAATGACATTCTCAATTGCATCAAGGATAGGAGGTCTCATCACGAGCCGTCCTGATCACTCTGTTAGAACTCTAGTGAGTGGCACCTTCACTATCTGGCCACCAAACCAGCACGGTGATCTCTCCATAAAATTGGAAAAATAACTACTTTTACATAAAGGATTCTGGCTCATTTTTCGGGTTAAAATAGCAACCTTGTCGACGCTATGAACACTAGCTAGCAGCAGTGGCTCTGTTTGTGGTATGAGAGTATATTATAACGATAGCCAATTACTCTTACATATACCTTATCTCTTATTTCCATCCATTTCCAAGGTAAATCAACTACTCAAATTAGTGTTAATACTATTTGAATGCATAAGTAGCTATAAATGAACTATGCTTTCATGCTTGAATTCTGGGATGACAGCACCAATCATCATCTATCATAGTCATGCTTCCATCACACCATACCATTAAATAAGGACATCCTATCATAATAATTGTTGTATTGCTTTCT
The DNA here is from genome assembly GCA_034641835.2 of Pinus albicaulis. NCBI lineage: Eukaryota > Viridiplantae > Streptophyta > Pinopsida > Pinales > Pinaceae > Pinus > Pinus albicaulis. The sequence continues at coordinate 321,808,043 of CM076570.1, read as the reverse complement.
TCCCATCTTCGGTCACTTCCGCATGAGATACACTTATGATAAATTCCAATTCTAACCTTTAAAACCGCACGCGTTCATAATTGTTACAATCACTCCTCTTTTCTTGAGCTCCAAGGACACGGACATCGTTATCGTGTACAGACTATGATTACTGATCCCTGACATTTTCCCACATATGCATTCATGATTGATTAAATATCTCTTGTACTTAAGGACGTGGATGCCCTTATTTCGAGAGAGGGGGTGTAAATATCCATCAATATTAAGCATGTGAATTCCCTGCACAAATTTCGTTGGATACGCTGATAAGAGCAAAAGATCATTGAAATTGCGATATGAAGTTACCTACATTTATGACAGAAGGCTGCAATTTATTTTTCTCTTGTATAAAGTGTTTATTCTAACCGATAGGGCCGAAAGGAAACATAGAAATAAGGAGAAATTAGCTCAATAGAACGCATCAGCCATGGGAGGGAACTCTCTCCAGAATGAACCTACGACCTTCCCAATCTCAGTCGCAACTCACACCATTCTCCAACAAGCTGGTTGGCTACCATACTTACACATATTCAAGGGTTTGAGACAGAGATAGCAATTGAATTCCTACATAACCTACAGAAGGGACATACTAGACTCAATGGAGGGATTATACCGGTCACATAGGATATCATTGCTGAAGTTTCTGGAATGCCGGAAAAGGGAGAAATATTGACCGAAAAGCACCTTCTTCTACGAGAGGCAATCACAGTGTACCAAGATCCAGGAGAACCATTGGAACAGAAAGGAAAGGGGATTAAATCTACCTCTATACAACAACCGTGGCAGGAATTGATAGCATTCATCTAAATATTCATCACATGCGTTAGATGCCAAGACGTGGTAAAACCCTGTCAACTCAAATTGTTAGTTGTTCTTAAACAAAAGATTTCATTTAATCTGCCTTCTTGCTTAAATTCTGTACATGACACTGTTGTTCGAATTAGAAACGCTAAAAACCCCCAAGCAGCCGTCAGCCACCATGGTTTAATCAAGTTAATTATCATGCATGAATTAGGCAAACAACAGACATCCTAGGACAAATTTGTTAACCATGTCGTGCATGCACATGAGGAAAACCCTGTCGGGATCGAAATTGATCTCCCTAAAATGAACATACCTAGAGGAACAAGAATGAAAAAGACCCATGCTTCGAAAACAAAACCAAGAAAGCGAAGATGGTCAAAAAGACTACAATTACAACAAGAAACCTTGGAAATGCCAGAGGAGGCAGGGCCATCCCATTGACCACCTTGAAGCCCTAAAAACATACCATTATAAGACTACGAGAAAGATATGGATCGAGTTCTAGGGAAAATGAGGGCATCCTGTGAAAATAGAAGCCCATCTGAATAGCTGAGGAACAAGAGGAACTGTTAAACCAATTTTCCACCGCCAGCAACTCTGACCGCTGTTAGATATTACCGCACCAAGATGAATCACAAGGTTTTAGGGCCCTGTCTCCTCCTAAGAGTGATGGGATGAATAGGGAAGATCAGGTAGAAGGTGTAGCCGAATCTGAAAATCAGTCAGGAGAAACCATCCCCTTAGAACAAAATGCAAGCATGGAAACAATCCCTCTAACGCCTGAAGGGAATAATATCTCACCCAATCGGAAAATTAATGCAAAAGTAAGCTCTGGAGTACAAGTAGAAAATATCATCATAGAAAACCTTGAAACTGGCACCACCATTCCTGAAAACAAGGTTGTTGCTCCTCCATCCCCTGCCAAAACCAGGCCAGAAGAGAATTTCGCTGAAAATAAGTTGAAGAAAATGAGAAGAACTTGCAAAAGGTTAAGGAAAATGATAAAACATTTGAGGAAACAACTGAAGGAAGTAATCAAGGCTCGGAAGCCTATGAAAGAATTAGTTACCACAGAAACCCAAACAGAGCTTGTCACCAATTTGATAGACACTGCTGAGGTTGAGGTACAGACTGACTTAGCAACTACTGCTGAGATTGAGGTACAGAAAGACCTAGTGGACATTATTGAAGCATTTGTGCAAACTAGGCTGGAATTTAGAGAAGAAAAGGGAACCCAAATGGTGGAAGCCCTTGCCTACGCTCTTCTGGTAGAAAAGGCTGCCAATCAAAAATTGCATAATGAATTAATTCGAACACAGCATGATTTAACACAATGCAGAAAGGAAGTAGTGCCCACACAAGAGTATTAGACACTATTAAAGAAATTCACAGACCTTTCTGCAACAGAGCATGAGACATTTTCTCAACTCAGAGAAGAAAAAGCGAAGGTTAAGAAAGCACAGGATCAGGTGGGACAAGCTAAGAAGCAAGCCACTATGGTTTGCTCTCTGTACTCTAATGTGCTAACATGTAGGGCACTAGCCACCAACTATGCCCTATTTCTAGTAGAATGGTAGTTGTTACTGAAGATCAAGGCCGTCGGGGCAGGGAAGCCCATGACTTTTAAAACCATAGAGGAATTTGTCCATTGTTGCAATGATCAAAATGAGCAGGTCCAATACCTCTTGTGTGAACTATACATGCACAACTTCTTCTTAGAGGAGGATAGGGACAGTAATCCCAGCCCCTTTATAGAAGATATTCAGTTCCAGGATTTCCTCTCTTTTGGTACATTTTCACCCTTCCTTTACCAAAAATTTTTATCCACATTTACGAATTTTACCTCATCTTATAGTAAAGGAAAGGAATATTAATGTAAAATCAGGACAAATTGAACTAACAGAAAAAGGGATGTTTTACAATGGGAAATTGACTTGTTATATCTTTATTTATGGGGAAATAAGTAGTTGAATCAATGATGACCAGAAGATAGTTGACAGATAGAGACTAATGGAACCATGATGAATACCATGGACAGGCGGAAGAGGGAAAGGCACCTCCATGTATGAAGAACTCAAATGACATCCACAAGCAGCAAAATCTCGTATGGAAAAGACCATTACCACTGTTGTAATCACCTTGAAAAGGCCAAAAACGAACAATATAGATAGATCAAAATAGAGACTTTATTCTGTAATAGATGTATCAGGACAGGATTGTCCAATTATATCAATGAACTAACTTTCAGCTTAATAAAGGTCTTGGCATTTTTATAGTCAATTTCTGAATTTTCCGTAGCGGCAGACTTCTGGTGGTTTAGGCCCAGCCCTAGGAATTTATGTGCTAATATCTATGCTATACGTTCAATTACAGAATTTATGTTTCAGTCATCAAATACATTTTATGAGATATCATTTAATTGGTTGAATTGTGAACATAAGATACTACAACGTTCTCTTTCATTATAATAGTTCATTATTCATGTTTCCTTGTTTACAATGAATTCTTTCATAGTTTTTAGATGCTTTCATCATTTCCCAATGCTTTTATACTCGTTTCATTTATTTTAGCATGACTGTTGTTCAATTATGTAAATAGCTAAGAGTTGGATCTTTCCATCAGTAATGTAAGGCATCTAGTTGTTAATTGATTCAGAGAGATGTCATCTATTTAATTTAAAAAGAGAATTCCATTGCAAAATTAGATAAGAAATTACTATTCAATTTATTGAAGCTGTTGTTCAATTCCGTAGGACTGTTGTTCAATTCATTTGTGTGTTGTTCAATCATAGGTTGCTCTTTTCTGCACTTACTTAGATAGAATAGTTAAACATAATTTTACAATTCCATTTCCCTTTGAATTGATTGAGCTTCGAGAAATAGATAGTCCTCTTTATGGTAATATAGAGCAGGGGTTCTTTGATATCACTTGCATATACTATGCTCACAGTCTTGAAATAATAAGACTTTCCCTGAGTTGACAATTGAATGAGAAACATCGAAATTGGCTATAACAGTCACCTTTATGACCCAATAGAAGTGTCAGTGACTTTCGGGTGTGCTAAGGAGGGAGTGACGTCAAGTTATGTTAGGAAGTGTTAAGGCATGCTAGAGGCCAGGGAACACATGCAAATATGTGCTAGGTTCCATGGTGTGCCAATGCTTGCCAGGCTGGAGTGTTTGGGAGTGGCTCAAAAAAATAAGGGAGCACTTGTCTCAAACACATGGAAGTGAATGAATAAGAGTGTGTAACAATGAGTATCAATGAGTTCTAGGTGTGCTAAGGAGGGATTTTAATGGTATGCTAGGTAGTGCCAAGGAATTCTAGAGTGCGAGGGCGACATGCTAGGATGTGCCAAGTGCTAGGTTGCGTCAATGCATGCTAGGGAGTGCCATGGAAACACAAGGGAGAACTAGTTCAAAATGCATGAAAATGAATGAATAAGGATGTGTGATAGGGAGTGTCAATGAGTTTCAAGTGTGATAAGGAGGGAGTAGCAAGGTTATATGCTAGGAAATTCCAATGTATGCTAGAGTGCTAGGACATGTCATGGAGTCTTAGTGTGTGCTAGGGAGTGCCAAAGCATGGCAAGGAATGGAGGGGATGCTGACACATGACAGATAATGCCAAGGGATTCTAAGACGCGCTATGCGATATGGGATGTTAAGATGTAAACTCTGTTTCTAATTTATTTTACTCCCACAGTTGGATCTGAGCCTTGTCTTGGTAACTTGTTAAGTTGGATGAGTTGAAATTGGACATGAGTAGCATAAGATGAGTTATAGGTAGATTTTAGGTGAAAAAGGCATATTTTCAATTTCCACGACACATGAGAATCTGGGTTTTGTCTTAGAAAATTTAATGCAAACACACTCAAGTGCTAGAACACTCTTCTTTAATGCACAATGAAATCTACACAAAGCAATGAATCAACTAGTGCACATGATAATTTTCCCATTTTCAAACCCTTCTTCATTATATTACAAACTACAATACAACAAGCTAGAGCTCATGTAACATGGATCGTGACCCTTTACAATCACACTGAAACAAGGAATACAACTAGGGCTCAATCACCCTTTCCAACACTTTTGATGGGTCCCATGCATCATTATGGCACTCATGGACCTATGTATGCCTTCTAGAAGGCCCTAAGACATAATTTGACCTCTTGTGAGGCTTATTATTCCATGTATGAGCTGATAGCATGGTTGGATTTTCACCAAAATTTAGTGTTACTTGCATATTATTTTATGTTTAGGGGCTAATGTAGGCCCATAAGCTAATTCTATCAACTCCTAATCAATGTATAAAGAGGATTTAGTTGGATTCATTTGTATCATCACTTGACTTTAGATCTCCCTATCTTTAGAGAACTTTGAATTTTTCCTTGGAGGACTATTTTGGATGATGGATGCATTTTGATGTATGGATTGGACTATTTTTATCTTTCAGCTTTGTTTTTATCTTAAGTATGCTTCATAGTAATAAATTCAATTAAATCAAGTGACCAAATTTTCATTATGAATATCGACCATAGTTAGAAAATCAACATCTTGAATTCAATATGTATGGAGATATTATGGTGAGCATCAAAAGGGTCAATGTGTGTAATTGTATGTGCTATAGAGGTTTACATATCTTGCGAGAACTACTGAAACTGTCATAAACACAAAGTTACAAAAGTTAGAAACTTTTATTAATGAAATAAAAAGAAATATACATATCCTATTGTAGGGGAATAAACTATGATACCTTAAGAACATAATATATCAAGAGAAATGAAGGAAAAATGAAATATTATTATTGGAAGTGCTTATAATATTGCTCAACTAAAAAATTTATATGTCTTGGTAATGAAGGAAAGGGCTTGAAAAAAAGTAATAGTTGTAACTTTTGACTCTAAACGAAATAACTTTTATTCAATAAAACAATTAACTCTTGCAAGTGGTATTTACCTTAAATAATTTATATTCCTTTTAAATTATATTGGGATGTGACATGTTGCTATGCAGGTTAATAAGGAGGAATTCTCATAGCGAATATAATAATTCCCTTCATACTTCTTTATTACCATATACATTTACCATCACTCACATTCCCCTTCAGGTAATCGTTTCCTTTCATGGGTATTTCTATAGTTTCTACAAGTGTTTTAGATTTTTTATATGATTTTTAGGTTAGCGTATTCATCTTCTAATGTGAAAGAATCCTATGTGGAAATGACATCTATATCTTGTCCTTTTGACATGCCTTTATCTCCTCTGGAAACAAAACCTAGCTTACCCTAGCCTATCTTCATCTAGCATGGACTACTCCAGCCTAACCTAACATAGTCTACTCTAGGTTATCCTAACCTCTCATGGTGTAGACTAGCCTACTCTATCCTAGCCTAGCCTAACCTATCCTAACCAAGCCTACTCTAACCTAGCCTAGCCTTCTAGATCCTAACCTAGCCTACTATTTCCTAGCCTTGGTGACTCTTTTCTAGCCAAACATGCTCTAGCCTAGCCTAGCCTAGCCTACACTAGCCTACACTAGCCTAGCATAACCTAGCCTACTATAGTCTACCCTAGCCTTCTCTAGTGTAGCCTAGTGTTCTCTAGCCTAGATTTCTGTCAACTTAGGTTAGCCTACTCATGGTTAGCCTAGCCTAGTCTACTTTAGGTTAGCCTACTTAGCCTAGTGCGGTTTACTATTGCTTAAGCTAGCTTACTCTTTGCTACGATAGCCTACCCTTGCTTAATTGAGCATACTCTAGTCTAAACGACCGTACCCCGCTCTATGCCAGTCTAGTTTAGCTTACTCTAGCTTAGCCTACTCTATCCTAAACTACTCTATTCAAAACTACTCTAGTCTAGCCTACTCTTGCATAACCTAGCATAGCCTACTCTAGCCTAACATAACCTACTCCATTTGACCCTATCATAGATTGACCTATTCTACTCTAGCCTAGCCGAGCCTAACCTGGCCTAGCCATACCTACTCTATCCTAGCATAGTCTATACTAACATTGTCCACTTTAGCCTATTCTAACCTCTAGCTTACCCTATCCTAACCTAGCCTAGTCTACTCTATCCTAGTCTACTATATCCTAGTCTACTCTATCCTAGCTTAGCCTAACATAGCCTAGCCATATCTACTCTATCCTAGCCTACTCCATCCTAAAATATTCTAGTCTAGACTATTCTAGCCTAGCCTAGCCTAGCGTTGCCTATCCTAGCCTAGCCTAACCTAGCCTAACCTAACCTAGCCTAGCCTAACCTAGCCTAGCCTAGCTTGACCTAACCTAGCCTATCATAACCTAATCAAGCCTAGCCTACAACCACCTAGTGTAACTTATCCTACACTTTCCTAGCCTAGCCTAACCTATCCTAGCCTAGCCTAGCTTAACCTAACCTAGCCCACCCTAGCCTAGCCTAACCTAGACTAGCCTAGCCTAGCCTCCTATAGACTAGCCTAACATAGCCTTGCCTAGCCTAACCTAACTTGGCCTACCTTAGTCTCACCTAGCCTAACCTAGCCTAACCTAACCTAACCTAACCCAGTCTAGCCTAACCTAGCCTAACCGAACCTACCCTACCCTAGGCTACCCTAGGCTAACCTAGCCTTTCCTAGCCTAGCCTAGTCTACCCTAGCTTAACCTAACCTAGCCTAACCTAGCTTAACCTAGCCTTGCCTAACCTAGCCTAAACTAACCTAACCGAACATAGCCTAACCTAACCTAACATTGGATAACCTAAACTAGCCTAACCTAACCTAGGCTAGGCTAGGCTAGCCTAGCCTTGCCTAGGATAGCCTAACCTAACTTTGCCTTGCCTAGCCTAACCTAGTTTACCCTAGCCTAGCCTAGCCTAAATTAACTAAACCAAAACAAAACTAACCTAACCTAGCCTAGCCTAACCTAACATAGCCTAACCTAGCCTAACCTATCCTACCCTAACCAAGCCTAACCTATCCTACCCTAGTAGAGCCTAACCTAGACTAACCTATCCTAGCCTAGCCTAGCCTATCTTAGCTTATCCTAGTCTAGCTTATCAAAACCTAGCATGGCCCAGCCTATCCAAACGTAGCCCAGCCTAGCATATCCAAACCTATCCTAGTCCAACGTAGCCTACAGAGCCTAGCCTAACCTAGCCTATCCTAAGCTAACCAAGCCTAACCTAGCCTAGCATAACCTAGCCTAACTTAGGCTAGCCTAACCTAACCCAACCTAGCATTTCCTAGCCTAGCCTTTCCTAACCTTGCCTAGCATAGCATAACCTAGCCAAGCCTAGCCTAGCCTAGCCTAGACTAACCTTGCTTAGCGTAGCCTTACCTTGCCTAACATAGACTAGCCTAGATTAATCTAGTATAACTTAACCTAGCCTAGCCTAACCTAACATTTCCTAACCTAGCCTAACCGAACCTAACCTAACCTTCCCTAGCCTAACCTAACCTAGCCTTACCTAGCCTAGCCTATCTTAACTCATCCTAGCCTTACCTAGCCTAGCCTAGCCTAACCTATCCTAGGGTTAGCTAGACCAACCTTACCTACCCTACCCTAAACTCGCCTAACATAACCTTTCCTAGCCTAACCATACCTATCCTAGCCTAACCTCGCCTAGCCTAACATAGCCTAACCTAGCATAACCTATCCTAGCCTAACATATCCTTGCCTCCCCTAGCCTAACCTACCAAAAATTAACCTAGCCTTGCCTTCTGTAACCTCGCCTAGCCTTACATAGCCTAGGCTAGCCCAACTTAGGCTAACCTAGGCTAACCTAGCCTAGCCTAGCATAAGCTAACCTAGTGTAACCCAACCTATCCTAGCATAACCTAACCTAGCCTAACCTAGCCTAGCTTAAACTAGCCTAGCCTATCATAACGTTTGCTAGCCTAACCTTAGCTAGACTAGCCTAACCATGCCTAACCTAACCTAGTCTAACCTAAACTAACCTAACCTAGCATAGCCTATCCCAACGTAGCCTAACCAATTCTAACCTAGCCTAGCCTAACCGAGTCTACCCTAACGTAGCCTAACCTAGCCTAGCATAATTGAGCCTAACATAACCTTTCCTAGCCTACGCTAGACTAACCTAACATAACCTTTCCTAGCCTAACCTAACCTAGCATTACCTAGCCTAACGTATCCTAGCCTTACCTATCCTAGCATAGCCTAACCTATCCTAGCCTTACCTAGCCTAGCCTTACCTAGCCTACCATAGACTAACCTAACATAGCCTTTCCTAGCCTAACCATACCTATCCTAGCCTAACCTCACCTAGCCTAACCTATCCTAACCTAACCTAGCCTAACCTAGCATAACCTATCCTAGCCTAACATGTCCTTGCCTAACATGTCCTTGCCTAGCCTAGCCTAACCTACCCAAACTTAACATAGCGTTGCCTTGGGTAACCTCGCCTTGCCTTGTGAAACCTTGCCTTGCCTTGAGTAGCCTATCTTAGCCCAACCTAGGATAATGTAGCCTGGCATAAGCTAAACTAGCCTAACCCAACCTATCCTTGCATAACCTAACCTAGCCTAACCTAGCCTAGCGTAAACTAGCCTAGCCTATCATAACGTTTGTTAGCGTAGCCTTTGCTAGCTTAACCTTAGCTAGCCTAACCTAACCATGCCTAACCTAACCTAGTCTAACCTAACTTAACCTATCCTAGCCTAACCCAATGTATCCTAGCATAGCCTAGCATAGCCTAGCCTACACTACCCCAACCTAGCCTTGCCTAACCTTGTCTAGCCTAACCTAGCCTAATCTACCGTAGACTAACCTACCCTAGCCTCGACTATCCTAGCCTAGAATATCCTAGCCTATCCTAACCTAGCCTACCCTACCCTAGTCTAGACTAGCCTAACCTAACCTAACCGAACCTACCCTACCCTACCCTACCCTACCCTACCCTAACCTAAACTACCCTAACCTAAACTGGCCTAGCCTAGCGTAGCCTAGCCTAACCTAGCCTAACCCAAACTTATGTAGCCTAGCCTATACTACTAACCTAACCTATCCTAAACTAGCATAACTTAACCTACCCCTAGCCTAGCCTACCCCAATGTATCCTAGCATAGCATAGCATAGCCTAGCCTAGCCTAGCATACACTACACCAACCTAGCCTAGCCTAACCTAGCCCAACATAGGCTAGCCTAATCTAGCTTAGCCTAACCTAGCCTAACCTATTGTAGACTAACCTACCCTAGCCTCGACTATCCTAGCCTAGAATATCCTAGGCTATCCTCTCCTGGCCTAACATAGCCTAGTCTAGACTAGCCTAACCTAACCTAACCTTCCCTACCCTACCCTATCCTAACCTAAACTACCCTAACCTAATCCGGCCTAGCCTAGCCTAGCCTAACCTAGCCTAACCGAACCTTACACAGCCTAGCATATCCTACTAACCTAGCCTAACCTAAACTAGCCTAACTTAACCTACCTCGACGTTGCATAGCTTAACCTAACCTAGCCCTACCTTACCAAGACTAGCCTAGCCTAGCCTAGTGTACCCTCGCTAAACCTAGCCTAACCCAGCCTAGCCTACCCTATCCTAGGTTATCCTAACCTACATAAACTAACACAGCCTACATAGCCTAACCTAACCTAACCTTACCTAGCCTAAGGTTTCCTACTTAGCCTACTTACCCTAGCCACATAGCCTAATTAGCCTACTTAGCCTAGCCTAACCTAACCTAATTAGCCTACTTAGCTTACTTACCCTAGACTAACCTAGCCTAGCGTTGCCTACTCTTGCCTAGTTTAACCTAGCCAGCAATAACCTAGTCTAACATAGCTTGCTCTAGCCAATCCTAGCCTAGCCTAACTTATTCTAGCCTATCCTAGCCTAGCCTACTTTAGACTAGCCTAAGCTAGCCTATACTTGACTAACCTACGCTTGACTCACCTAGCCTCACCTATCTAACCTAGCGTACAATATCCTAGTCTAACCTAACTTACTCTAGTCGATCCTAGCCTATCCTAGCCTAGACTCTCCTAACCTAACCTACATTTTCATAGCCTAGCCTAGCCTTGCCTAGCCTACCCTAGCCTCGCCTAGCCTAGCCTAGCCTAGCCTAACCTAACCTATCCTAGCATAGCCAAGCCTAGCCAATCCTAACCTAACATAACCTAACCTAATCTAACCTAACCTACCCTATCTTACCATACCTTACCCTACCCTAGCCTAGCCTAGCCTAGACTAACCTAATCTAGCCTAGCTTACCCTTGCCTAGCTTAACCTAGCTTAACCTAACCTAACCCAACCTACCCTACCCTACACTAGCCTATCCTAGCCTAGTGTAACCTAACCTAGCCTAGCTTAACCTAACCTAGCCTACTGTAACCTAACCAAACCTAGCCTAGCCTACTTGACCTAGTCTAACCTAGCCTACTCTAGCCTAACCTACCCAACCCTACCCTACCCTATCCTAGCCTATCCTAGACTCTCCTAACCTAACCTACATTTTCCTAGCCTAGCCTAGCCTAGCCTTGCCTAGCCTAGCCTAGCCTAGCCTAACCTAACCTAGCCTAACCTAACCTAGCCTAGCATTGCCAAGCCTAGCCAACCCTAACCTAACATAACCTAACCTAATCTAGCCTAACCTACCCTATCTTACCCTACCTTACCCTACCCTAGCCTAGCCTAGCCTAGACTAACCTAATCTAGCCTAGCTTACCCTTGCCTAGCTTAACCTAGCTTAACCTAACCTAACCCAACCTACCCTACCCTACACTAGCCTATCCTAGCCTAGTGTAACCTAACCTAGCCTAGCTTAACCTAACCTAGCCTACTGTAACCTAACCAAACCTAGCCTAGCCTCCCTGACCTAGTCTAACCTAGCCTACTCTAGCCTAACCTACCCAACCCTGCCCTACCCTATCCTAGCCTATCCTATCCTAGCGTGGACTATCATAGCATATCCTAGCCTATTATAGCCTAGGCTAACCTAGCCTAACTTAGCCTAAATCCTTGCCTAGCGTAACCTAGCGTAACCTATCCTAAGCTAGCCTATACTAACCTAACCTAGCCTAACCTAACCCATCGTCGCCTAGCCTAACCTAACCTACAATAATAAAGTCTAACCTTAACTTCAATAATATAGTATAACCTAGCATACTCTAGCCTAACCTAACCTAGTCTCACCTATCCTAGCCTACCCTAGCTTACCCTAGCCTAGCCTTTACTATCATGGCCTACCGTACCCTAGCCTAGCCTAACCTAACCTAGCCTATCTTAACCTAACCTAACCTAGCCTAGCCTAGCTTAACATAACCTACCCTACCATACCCTAGCCTAACCTAGCCTAGCCTAGCCTAGCCTAACCTATCCTACCCTAACGTAACCTATCATATCCTATCCTATCCTACCCTACCCTACCCTAGCCTAACCTAACCTATCCTAACGTAACCTATAGTACAATTTAATTTTATCATATATATTATCACTTTATATTATATAAATTAAACAATTTTTCTTTATACATTCAAGTTATTTTAATTAAAAAAATATACCATTGATAAAGTATAATAAAATTAAATAATATATTAAATATTTCAATTTGAAAATCATTAAAAAAAATAAATTAAACTAAATCATATTGATAAAGAAAGAATTAAAAAACAAAATAAATTAAAAACTATTAATAAAAACTAAAATATAAATTTTTTTATCTGAAATAAATTAAATGTGTTGCACACGTAAAAGCAGGAATTTCAATAGGTATTCATCTAACCGCAAACCTGAGTTTACCGTGCAATCACTATTTATATACGATTTCCCCGTTGCGTCCCTTTTTGTAATGGATACAGTGCTCAAGTGAAAATATTAAATCAGGTAATATGACAGGCAGCATAATACACAGGAATAATATACTCGTGATCCCATCCCCCAAAACCGTACTGGTGTTGAAATCCTTACAACCGAAGGATTCCTTCTGCATTGATTATGTACCCATTATTGTTTGCGTTACCTTTCACAGACCAACCGTCCGGTACCTAATTTGTAATGGGGTTTTAATTTTGGACTACTTCTCTTCATAATGTGCTTATAGGTTCTATCCCTCAACCCTGTAGATTTTTCTCTTAGTTCTCAGCATGAACTCTCTTCCTAGCATCTCCATCGACAGGTAAATTTCCCGTCAAGGTAAGTAACCTTTTTTGCAATGGTTACTCATTCTACCCCTAATTTTCTGGTTTTCACATTATATTCCTTTGCCCTTGTTAGGTTCTAGAAACTCTGTCAGGTTTGGTCGAGGGTATCACGGCTGTTAGGAGCGCATACACCGTTAATTAGCCAGGGTAAATTGTACCATACTCCCGACAACTTCTTAAGCGATCCTTATTTTAGGGTTTACAGGGTTTCATCATGGAGGACCTCCAATCAGCTTTCAAGTATCTGTCACCTAAATTAAAGTGGTGGACACATAAAAGTCGTTTAAAATATTCAGGAGGCGGCAGAGCTTTACATTCAATAAAAATTGCTGACGCACTAGATAATAGGACCATACCTGGAACTGGAATTGGAATTGGGATTTCATTTCATTTCTTCAGCTAACATTAGAAGCGCCTTCAAATGACCTTTATCATTCATTTATTTTTCAGCAATATTAGCGACCTTTTCGCTACCCAGTTATTTACAATTAAAAAATAACAAGCCAACGGAATACAGAGCGATGAGATTAAATGGAATTCCATGCGATTACCATGCTGAAGAAAGATGATCATTGATCTGCATGAGCCCGAAAACTGTTTGGGGTTCAGAAATCCTCATACAATTGAAAGAGAATCATAAGATCTACAGGATGCCCTTGGCTTTAAAGATTTAACTGTGGGCTATGGGACTAATATCAATATCTTCCATGAATTCAAACAAAAGTATAAGATAAAGAAAATTCATTACAAATTTCAGTCATCTCACGTCTATCTTGCTGATAATAGAGATATAATAGATGAATATACATCACCCCCAAATTATTGCCACTGGACGGTAATCTTGAATTCCGGTTCATTCTCTTCCCTATGTCAAACTGAAAATTCTCTTGCAGAGGCATCCGGCCCTTGTCTTGCAGAGTCACTACCGCCCTCATCGAAGGTCTAGTCGGAGACCTTCTTAGGAAAACCGATCTTCAATACTCTGATCGCTTGCCTTCTATCAAAATCATAATGATGCCGCTATCTAGTCGGAGACCTTTGCCGCGAAATTCTCGTCCAGAAGAATGTAAGCCAGGCCCAATACGATATTGATTTCTTTGTACGAATATTTCCTCGCCATCACTTCAGACATACTGTTCATAGCTACACTTGAAAGTTCTGTCCTGGTTTCGACTTCCGCTAGGAAAATAAAAATCACTGCAGCTGCGGACAAACCGACTGCCACTTAGTAAGAAGTACTGCCATGCTTTGAGGTCTTCGGATTCTTGATCATGTCAATACTTTTCCCTTTGATGAAAATAAAATTTCTCTCGTTTGAAAGTCTCTCACCGTCTCAGACTGAAAAGACACAGAGAACATAGAGAACATAGATAGTTGAGGACGAAATGGTGAAAAATGTTAGGACTCGAGATATACATATATATCTCTGGCGCTTCTGGAACCGTCCATTGATATACATATTTGAGGCTCCTACCTCCTGTCCAACCATCCCCCGAATCATGGGCTTTTTTCCTGCAACGGTTACTTCAACGGCTATGGCTTGAGGGCTGAGTTGTCTTCCTCGAAAGCCATAAAGCATAAGCTATAGGATATTAAAATGCTGTATAGGGTTATTTATGGTTTATAGGATATTAAAATGCTGTATAGGGTTACTCTTAGATTTAAATGTAATTATGAGCATATACTGCCCTCGGACATTTAATATTGTGTATAGGGTTACTCTTAGATTTAAACTAATTTAAATGTAATTATGAGCCTATACTGCCCTAGGACATTTAATATTGTATAACGTATGAATTATTGTTTGCTGTAAAATTCCACTTGTGCTCAGCTTTGGAATCCACTTTAGCGTGGTTATAAATGTATAAATGAAGTGTTCATTATCTCGCGTGCCTTTTAATAGATGATTGTACAATATAAATGAGTTAGAAGAATCTATGGTCTTCAATATAAATGAGTTACAAGAGAATGTGAATAATATTCTAGGTACTCACGGAAGATTTCATAAGATAAATAGGAAAATCATAATGCTCTATTTTTTTTCGTTGGTTTAAGAAATATGTAAGTGTTATTTTAAAAAATCAAATCAATCTTTTTTGACATATTTAAAATTGATTTTTATAATTTATTTATTTTTAATAGTAGATTTGTTGAACTTACTCTACAGTTTTGAGAAATATTTATTAACTTACAAATTTGTGATATCTTTTTCTTCACTTATATGATGAATAATATTATTTTTCCTCACTTATATGAAAAATATTTTTGAAAAAAGAACTTTATAAGTTTAATTTTTATGATTTAAGTTTTCATGAAGGTATAAAACTCTAATTTAAATTTTTTTAGCAAATAAAAATATTTCAATAAATATTTGAAATATTATAATCATTAATATGTATAATATATTATATTTAATTTCATTTATTATATATATATATATATATGAAATATTTTTAATAGTTATTTAGTTTAGTTTTATTTTCATATATATTGTATTCTATTTTCATTTCATTTATATAATTATGTAATATTGTCAAGTATATATGTATAATTTTGTTTTAGTATTATATGTGTGTGTGTGTTTTTTAGGTAAGAGTTAAAAGTCAAGATTTCATAATAGAAGAATTAGTTAATGCATACTGAACTTTATATTAATTCAATTTTTTTATTAGTAATATATTTTTTTTTATTTTACAAAATTTAAATTTTTATAATGGTAAATTAATTTGAATACATGAATGATGAAAATTTTGGATAAAAATTGTACAATTGTAGTGGATAATCATACCAGTCTACTTTATTGTTGCAAAATTATATATATATATATATATATATATATATATATATATATATATATATAAACAAAGCCTTCAAATTATTACTATAAATGTTGGAGATATATTTATCCACAAAACATAGAAAAAATTATAAAATCAATCAATTATGATGATTATCTATTAATTTATTAATAAAAATAACTATATGTAACACCCCTAGTTTATGTTTTTCTTTCAAAGCTAGACATTGAACTTTAATCCTAAGGGGAGTGGGCCCCAAAGGACAAAGTATTTTGTGGATGTTATTAAATATTTAATTTTGAAAAATAAATAAAATAATTCTGTGCAGATTGACCAAAATGAGAATTATGTGATCACTTGCTAAATCCATGAGGATGGAAAGAGGCAAATATTTCCCCAAAAATCTTTCAAAAATCCTTGAAAGAATTTATTTCCAAATTAGGTTTTGAGGAAAATCTAGTTTCCCCAATGATGTGGAGAGTAGTTGGGAAAAGGTAAAAAGCTGGGAAAAGCAGAAAGCAACTTTAAAAATTCCTAAATAAGGGAAGCCTAGGCCAACAAGAACAAAAGCATCCTGTAATTCTGGACGCAAAATTAGAAACAGGCTTTGGGGAGCAAAAGCTTAAATAAGCTATTCCTGAACAGATTAGAGGTTGGTCTGTTCTAGGAGATTATCTCAGCTCGGGGGTGGGTTCTGGGAGACAAAATAACTCTAAGGTTGGGAGGTTGGTCAATTACGACAGTGGTATGTCTCTAAACTACAGGGTCTTTAGTAATTATTTATGTACAAGTATCTAAATTGTAACTACATAAACTGCAATCTGAGATGTATAGGGATGATTGATAACATCTGATGTCCTGTGGTAAATATACCATCTATACACAAGTAGAAGTAACAGAGAAATTTCTTCCTGCATGTACTAGTCTCTTTCTATAAAATAATGAAGGACATAGTAGTTAGTGAAGCAAATAGCCAAGAGAGTAGGCTGTTTATGGATTAATAAAATCAAATTTCTATTGGAACCATGTATGTACACACAACTTATTTAACATAAGGCTGCCAACTAGAATTTAACATGAAAAGATAAACCGTTATATGAAGTTGAGACTACCAATTTAAAATAAAGATGAATGACAATGGACTTTACATGAATTGGGGTTGATTATAAATTAATTTACAACTCATATAAATAATAGTTAGAAATTATTGAAGGATAATAACAAAAGGAAACATCTACTTACAGTAATAACATCATAAAGTGAGACAGAGATACAAGATAATAAATGTAAACAGAACCCTCCTATTTTCGAGTAAGAGACAAGAAAATAGTGAGAATATATTTTAACCCATGCTATTATTATGGAACAAGTACCTTGTAGAAATAAACACCAGAGGAAAAAATTAACTGTATCACATCAACCATGGAAAGTCGAAAATAAACAGAGTGTTAACTCAATATTTCAGTTATTATTTCTATGTCTAATATGACATGCCTCTGAAAATTAAAATCATTACATCTAGAAGGGAACCGCAAAAAGGGGAATCATCAAAATTATATCCTGTGTAGTTATGATAACAACCACAGTGGAAATGGGCGAACGAGTGCAGAAATAGAAGAATTAAACTTAGCGCCAGAGTAAATAAAAACTTAAGACTCGTAGTCAACATTAAACGAGAAAAATCGTGTATGAAATTAGGAAAGTCTGAAACGACAATGTCCCTTATAATTCTTTCCACAAATACGAATTAAACATTAAAGCAGTTAAATGTCAATGTTCATTTACAGTGATCCAGAAGGAGAAGTCATTATCGAAATCGAGCCGGCAGGACATTCATCCTGCATATTTTAAACAAAATTCGGAGGTCAGAGTATAAACCTACCCATACCACCGAAGAGAGATTTCACGAAGTGGTGCGGCGAGAAGTACCTACATTCACATAAATTTAATGGCATTACAAGGGAAAAAATAACCAAAAATCTATACAAGAGTATCATGAACCCCTACGCAACTAAAATCGAGGAAGAAACGGAGTTAATCGAGAGAAGGGAAAGGATTCGATACCCGGTTGAGACTGGGAGTTGGTCACCGAATACCTTCCTGTGAAGAATAACATAGTCAGAATGACAAAAAAAAATTAAACTCACCCGAGCAAACGGACGAGTCAAGCGATACACCTGTGAGCAAGAATTTAGGAGATTTTCTAAATATTCCCAAAGATAGCCGAAGGACGCATTACCCTTTCGAATCTCAAATGGGGAAGCAACGTTCCCAATGTTTGGGTGCGACAAAATCGAACCCAGTGACATCCTTCTTCAGTAGGCCTGTAAGGAATCAATTTCTTCGATGGAATCCATATTCTTGAATCATAGGAACCAAAGAAAAAAAAAACAATGTATATCATTGGCCGTGGGCATAAACCACGTAACAATATTCTCCCAACACAAATAGTGATATAACGCAAACTAGAGAGAGATAAGCCTCAATCGGCTGCAAGTCAACTATTAACACTTGAAGAAAAAAAAATGAAGACGATGGACTTCAAATATAACAAGAATAAAAATCTGATATCCAATTAAACCGACTGAAATAAAACGAATAGGAATAGTGATGCGAAATCGTTTACTAAGCGATGGATTACCTGAAAGCTTGAGTCGGCACGATTTTGGCGACATTCCTATGTTGAGGCCGAGGTCCCCACCTCTCTATCTCTGCGTGAGAACACCCTGTGGAAAAAGCCAAACGAGACGCAGAAGGTTTTCGCCAAGAGGAACCATGGGTATTAATCACGACCTGAAACCCCAAGTCTTGAATGAGAATCATAGTAAATTAGGGATGCTGAGCTCGAGGGTGGGAAATTCTGGAAGCCCGAGAAGAAAATCGACGACGTTCCAAAAACATTTAATTACCAGGTACAAACTTTATTGACCTCGAGAAGAGATCAACCCTCGCTTTGATGACTAGAAGCAAAACAAATCGATACGTACACTGGGTACCAGAACAGAATGAAATAAAAAATATGCATGTCGTATCCCAGGGTACGAGTAACCAGTTCATCACACAAATACGATTTTGAAATATTAAATAGCCAAGAAATACGATATATGGTAGCCAGGGAACATAAAGCACGATAACAATCAACCAGCACATCAATCCATACCATCGTACATACATTCTACCCAAAGCGAAATCTCTTCAATAATGGCGTATCATACCTTCATTATTTCATAAGCTGGGGAGAGAAATAAAATAGTATTTCAACAATGTCATAGTTGGTATCAAGATTTTGTGACAGACTTGAGAGGTTAAGTTAATATACTAAAGTCACCAAATCATGTGCTCTCCACGAAGAAGGAAAAGCGATATCCATTCATTACAGTAAGTTCGAAGTTATATACTACCCTTTGTTCTTATGTTAACTACAATAACATTGTAATTATGTGGGGTCGAGACAAATATGAAATGGATCAATTTATACATAGCTAAATAAAAGTCTGAGTAGGTGTTCAGTTAACAACCAGGTGAAGTGTTAACAAGAAAAAGGGATTCATGTTAGAGTTTTAAATTATATATATGAAATATATGTATAGATCATGAGGAACATGTATATCCTTAATTACAGATAAAGAGTTAGACTATTGTGGAAATTCCTGTATTGGGTAAGGCCTATAATATTGTATAAGAGACAATGCTAATCAAGGAGAAAATGAGACAATCAAGCGAATTTTCATGACACGGTAACCAGAAAAAAAAATAAAAAAAGAAAAATAAAAATAAAAAAAATAAAAAAAATAAAAATTTATTGGGCGCAGGGGAGAGATGTTACACTATAACTATGGATAATTAATAAATTAATCCATAATCATTTTCGCAGATTGGTTTTATATTCACATAGTATTAACTAATGTTATTGTAAGGAAATCAAATATTATATAATGAAAAAAGTGTGGACAAAGATGAAACTTTATCCATAATTGATCAATAATCATAAGAGTTCATTATCCATTATCCCATCAATGATCCTAATAGTTGATTATCCATAATCCCAAAAATAACCATAGAGTTGATTATCCTTAATCCCATTAACTATATTTTAATTAATAAGTTGACTAATAATTGTAGACATAAAAATGGATACTGTGGAGATGTCAAATAACCCTCCTCAAAAACTCACACCACATAAATCTTCAAAATATCAAACTGATTAATAATTTTATATTTGGGTATTGCATTTAACATGTATCTCAAACACTTTTGTTTAAAATTTTAATATGTAAATGCATATGTAGTTGCATTATGAGTTTAGTTTAGCACCAGTAAAAGATTATTTTTATAAATGAATGTACTTAACATGCATATTAAGCAATATAGATTAAAAGTTTAATATGTAAATGCATGATGAGTTTAGTTTAACACTAGTAAAGACTTATTCTTATAAATGAATGTAATTACCTAAATTAAATGAACCTAATTCTATAAATTAAATTTATTGCAAATATTGATAGACATTAATGTATAATAAATATCAAAATATTTATTTCACATTGTTAAAATTTAAAAAACATATAAAATTTAATTAAATTATAATTTTATTTTAAATTATTATTATTAAAAAAAATTAGTATATAAATAAATAAAAGGTATGTAATAGGATTCTTAATAATGGAGATTTGCATTCTTTTTACCATGGAAATTATTATCTTTTAAATAAGTTTTTTTACAATACTATGGGCTAATAACTTATCAATTCCACATACCTAAATGTCCACAACTTTTTTTTTTTTTTCTAAGTGAGACTATTCTATTAAGTAAAAAACATATGGTACAATCAAAGCTTTGCAAAAGCAAAGCATGGAAGCAAGGGGCCGGAAATGATGAAGTATCAACCTCGGTCCCATAAAGCAAGCTAGGACAAAGCAGAAGATAGCAAGGAAAATAAAAGAGAGAATGAGACAAGGAGATCTACCCATAGTGGGTAGAAACTTCCAAACGACATTTTTTCACTTTCTTCTTACTGACTTTGATCCAGTCATTATGACTGGGAAGAACAGGAACCAGTTGCAGAATGTTCTATGCTGAAGGAGGCGACTCCTTATCTGAATCCGAGGAAGAGGTCTCGTGCGAGCGTTTCTGCGGGATCGGAGGAGCAGATGGATCCTCAGGGCTAGCCTTGGGGGAGTCCTTCGCGTTCTCTGTGTTTTCTTCTTCTACGCCTATTTCCTCCTCATCCGAGCTGGAGGAGTCAGGATCATCCATGGGGGGACGATCACAAGGCTTCCAGCTCTTCGATTTGGATTTACCTTTGTTGTTCTTCTTTTTTCCAAGGAACGTAGCACATGAGTTCTGGAGGTGCCCCGTCTGATGGCAGTGGCGACAACGGAAAGCAGTATTTTCATAGTCCAGGGGTTGGGTCCAGTGGAAGTCCCAAACTTTGAGATTTATTTGATCAGGTAGCCCTTTGCTGATGTCTATTTCCGGGCATATTCTGCCAAAGGTGTATAATCCTTTCTCCCCCCGAGAGGTATCTGTTGCCAGAAAAATGCCTAAGGTATCCCCAATCCCTTGGAAAACTGAGAACTGCCACAGATGCACTGGGAGGTTTGGTAGTCTGACCCAAATGGGAAGCTTGGTGATGACAGCCGTAGAGGGATCGAAGTCTGGAAACCACGGCGTAAGAAAAAGCCCCGCCGATCCCCAAAACCAGGGTCCTTCGTGTAAGGCTTCTGATAGTCTTTTTTGAATGCAAATGCCACAATAAAAAAACCTTTTGAGCAGAAGAAGACTTTGCAGATTTTAGTCCAATTGGAATGGATCCACTGGTATAGATCCGTTGTTCGAGGCCATAGGCCATTAAACCTACATATGAGGGTTGTTTCTGCGAATGCCTGGGATTGGTCATCTAGCGATGGATGGGAGATTTCGATGGAAGGTATTTCCTCCATTTTGTCCACTAGAAAAGGCTTGGGAGCCTCAGGTGGTTGAGTTGCTTTCTTGGTTGTTTTTGCGTGAACTGCATCCTTATAGGAGAAGGCAGGGGCCGAGGAGGTTTGCCTAGATGCTCCACCTCTCAAGCGTAAGGATAGCACAACTAAAGAATCTTTCTCAATATTGTAGTGAAACAGGGGCAAATAGTCTTCAAGTTGTTTACCTTCGTAAAGCAGTCTCAGAAGTCTTGAGGGGATCCCCAATCTGAGGTCAAGTTCTCGCATAAGGTCCTGCAGTAGATCCATGGCATGCACCCATAACAGCTTCGTTCCACCAAAAGGAAGAGAGATCTGGATCTGGTATTGTGTTCCCAGATTTGGAGGGCTATTGGCTATGAGAGCATCCGGCTGAATATCGAAACCCTCCTGGAGCAACCTCCTATCCGGATTTCCCTGCTTCTTCGAGAGGCGGAGACTGAGCCATTGTAAGGGCTCTTCTTTGGTTGCGGCGGCTAGATTGTTGAAGCCTGCAACTATATTTTGTCCATCGTTGCCATCCCCTTGTCTATCTGAATCTCCGTGAAAGGAGGCAACAGAGACTGGTAATCGCTTGCAGAAATGACCAGCATGAACTGCGAGAGCTTTCCAAAGAGATCTGCGGCTAGGGCGAAGAAAACCACCCGATGCACCCACAGTGAAGGGCGCAGAACTTGCTGGTGAATCAGCAACTGCGCGATTTTTGCATGCGCTCCTTGAAAGTCTGCAGCTCGGGTAATGATGACCGCATGGAGCAGCGACAGGGGGAAGACCAGAGCACACTGTGAAGTCGACTGCAGTGGCTGAGCCGAACAGGTTAGTAGCAAGAGAGAAATCTTTGACGGCGGCGGCCAGGCCGAAAACCCTAGCAGAAGCCATCGTTCTATATAATAAAAGGTAGTGGGCTTGGCTCGGTTTAGACTAACTACTCGCACGACGAGCTACGACCTTGCTCGGGATCGAACACAAGACTGGTCCGTCATTACGAGGCCGACTTTACCACTACGCCGCCTCCACGACCTTAAATGTCCAGAACTTTACTTAAATAGAAAATATATATTTTATTGATAATATTTTTTAATTAAGTTGAAAAGAAAAAAGAGAAAAATTACCTTTAAGATAAATCTCAACATTCTTTTTTCACTATTGATAAAAATATTTTGTAAATATTTTTCAAATATTAAATATCTGTGATCCATATATTAATTATTAATTAATTAAATTAAGTTTCTCAAATTTTTATTCAAAATGAACTATAACACACAACTCCTTACAAACTACATTTTTATCCTATCTCTTTATGCAAATTAACCATTGTTAAAAAACACATAAATAATTTCTATAGCTGGAAGGAAATTATCAAAACGTTATGTTAGCACCCATCATAGTTTTCATGTCAAAATACATTGTAATAATTTATATTAAAAAATACAGTAGTTCTTTTTGTTTAACAGTAATGACACACCATGCATTATTCGACATGCCATATTGTTGATATCCAATGTAGCTAACTCATTTCATAAGCCAAGCTAAATGTATGGCCAGGTATGCCACGATATGATCCACTATGGTAAACGTATTGTACTCGACTTGGAGATATTTCTAGAACACCTACCTGCAGTTTTCGGTGACCACCAACCCTATAGGCTGCACGTAGGGACATTTGGCACTTTTGAGTTGTCGATATACCTAGGCCCGATCTGACGATTATATTTGGCCATGATAGGGTTAGTGTAACCAACCCGGACCAATACCCCAGCTCGTTTGGAGTTTTCTTCCCTTTTTTTCCCGGATGAAGCTCTACAGCTATGGGGACCTTACTATGCACAGATATGGTCATCAACTACCCTTATCTCTAGTTAGTTTTCTCTCTACTGGTATTTGACTCTGAACCTAAATAATTTTTCGTCCTTGGTTACTCGTTTGGAAGCTCACTGCCAATTCATATCTTTTGGTCTCGACGGGATTTCGAGGCACTGAGAGAGATAGGCACTGTGGCGTACGGTGCATTTTCACACAACACTCCCTCTGGTAAGTCTATTTTCTTTGCATAGAACTGTTCTTAGCTCGTAGGCGTTCAAAGGTGAAATTGTATACCGTTCTTACGTTTTTGTCTTTTGTTTTTGTTTTGGTAGGTTATGGGACCACCCACTCGTAACGCCACTAGCCCTCCTCATCTTGGCCACGATTGTTCTAGATTTTTGGTTTAATTCCTTTTACCTTACTACTTGTAATGTATCTAAGGGTTAGGTTAAGAGGCATTCATGAACCGGGTTTGTTCCTTCAAACATTTTCATAATGGATGTATTTGTTACAATGGAGTGTGTGTAAATAATATTTCAATATTGTTTATTTGAAATCAGTTTCGGCCAAGGGTATTTTTAGCTCTTCTAGTGACATACATTAAGTTGCCTTTTTTAATATGGTTTTTCTTTACCCTTGGAACTTCCAAGTCTTCACGATGTAATGCTATGATTTAAATGTGTAAAAATTTTGGGGTGATAATCCATTGTTTTTGGTTTCATATCGAATTACAGTCCCTTGTCATTACCATTTTAGGTTCGCACTGTTGTCATGGTTCCTGTCATCCTGCCAACAAGAGTTATTTGTTAATTTATTGTTACATTAATATATGAAACTAGTATAATACGTTGAATTAATGCATGTACCTGTTGGGTTATTACTGTTGTAACTGTAATATTATTCATGAAATTTTGTAAATTGTTATACTCGATTTCTTACGCCATGAAGGTTTTGCTACACACTGGTTTAGTTTAGTTGACTCATAGCTTAATGTTATTTCTGATAAATTTCATGGAATGTATATCATTTATTCATGGCTATTTTCTAAAGAAACATCCGATAGAGAGGACCCTGTACCCCCGGGCTTCCATCTGCCCATGTGGTGTACATAACTTTTCTAAGGTTTGGTATCATACTGTTCTAGAATCCTCTTTAAACTTAACTAATGTCTGTCTATAGTTTGATTCATCGAGAACTATATTCTTATATTAAAGTTTTTATTTTTGTTATACCATCGCTCCTTGGTGGCCAGTTAATGAGTTTTGTCTTCTGGTTTCGATTACCATATTATTTATCGGTTTTACCACAGTACATACTTTAAAACTGTCAACAGGGCACGAAACCATTACCATTCACAATAGAACTTACATATTAATGTTATAGAAAATTTTAAGTAATAGGAACACACATATAACTTATAACATTATATTTCAGTTTTCTCATACTTATTTGGTTATTCTCTTAAGTCGAGAACATGACTTGAAATATAAATTAAAGACTCTTATTTGGATTCCCTACATATCGGATGGGATCCTTAAACCAAACAATGTAGAAGCTAATTTGGATTCTGCACCACAGAGATCCCCTTACTGTTGGAGATACATTTTCAACCATCAACACATACATAGCACTCCTCCAAAAAAATTGAGCTACTATTCTCATAAGCCGTTGTTATCAATAAGATAACATAAACACATATTTTCACACATCAATTAGCAACATAATATTAAAAAACAAAGTGTATACATTCATTAAAACCATAGACATACCAAATCTCATAGAAATAAAAAAATAGCATTTAACAACATGGTTATTGATTCAAATATGCATAAGTAATATACCTATTTTTATATCTTAAACTAGTTGGAAACTAAGGGAGGGACTTCCACTCTGCACCCAACTATAAGCCAACTACAATGAAGCTTTCTTATACCTGACCACCCTTGATTTAGATCCAATGTTTGAGGAAATTATTTCTTAGGGAATTCACACCAAAAGCATGGCTTTTCATCCATGTTATGTAGCCCACTGCCCAAGTCGTTTATCAAATTACCTTTAAAAGCAACCACCAAGGTGGTTTACTTCTTGCACCTATAACAAGCGCTAGGTTGGTTTATCAATTTCTCTTAGTAGTGAGCAACATAATGACTCAGTCTTATCTTTTAGTTCATTCACAAGGATTCACCAAAATTTTATATGGGGTATTGCTTTGTTTCAGGAATTGGAATCCACTGTCAAGATGGTTTGCCTATTTTCTTTTCATATTTTCCAAGTGGTTTATTAGCTATAGAGCAAGCACCATAATGATTCAATCATCTACTAAGCCCCCCACTCACCACACAAGCTTAAAAAACATAATACGATGGCCTCACGCAATTCATGGGGAATGCACCCAAAATTCATAAGGGCTTAACTCATACATAGGGCTCCACAACTAGCTCATATATTAGTTTGTATTCTCCTACCAATTCCCAACAACTTCCACA
Organism: Pinus albicaulis; assembly: GCA_034641835.2. NCBI lineage: Eukaryota > Viridiplantae > Streptophyta > Pinopsida > Pinales > Pinaceae > Pinus > Pinus albicaulis. Next base: position 321,782,013 of record CM076570.1, on the reverse strand, counting down.
TGCTCAAAAATCAGCTGGGCACACTCAAATAAGAGGGAAACATATTCCAAGGGAAAGGACCATATCCCAATGGCATGTTGCTAATGGGGAGGTCACAATTCTTCCATTGCAGTGTGTGTGTACAGAGAGAGAGAGAGAGAGAGAGAGAGAGATTGGATCTAGCTTGGATGGTTAAGAGGTGAAATTGTTATCCTCCCCACACAATTTCAAATCCCACTGTATGACATGTTTTCTATTTGTGAACCAATTAAAGTTAGCAAGGTACCAATAATATCATTCTCATATAAGTGTTTGAGGGTGGGATGAGATGTTTCTTTTGTGTGTGTGTACACCTACATAAACCTATGCTCAAATCCTACCTTATGACATGTTTTCCCTTCATTGATTGATTGAATCTATCAATGTACCAGTTATCTCATCTCATTCTCTCTTAAGTTATCATTCTCACCTAAGTGCTTGACGTTGGAATGAGATGTTGCTTGTGTTTGTGTACACATGTATACACCTATGTTCATATCCTACCTTATTACATGTTTCCCTTCATTGGTTGATTAAATCTAATAATGTACTAGTTATATCATATCATTCTCCCTTAATTTCTTAAGGGTGAGAATCTACCAATTATCTCATTATCACTTAAGTTATTAAGGCTCGGATGAGCTTCTTTTTTGTGTGTGTGCACATGAAAACACTTATGTTCATATCCCACTTTATGGCATGTTTTCCCTTCATGGGCCATTTAGAGCTAACAATGTACTAGTTATCCTATTCTTGCATAATTGTATGGGGGTGGGATTAGATGTTGTTGTGTGTGTTTTTTAACAACCCCAAATTTTAGATTAATCAATTGAACCATCGAATCAAGTCATGTTGCTAATAAGGAGGCCATAAGCAAAGGGTTCAAATTTGGTAAACTTATTTAATGTTACTAGTCATTATTGTAACTAGTTAATTCATTACCCTCCATCCAAATATTCTAGGGAAGAGGGATGGATCCCATGAGTTTTCACCTGGAAAAATATGTATATATTCTAAGCAAATAATGTCACCCCATGCTCACGCACTTAATAAAAGAACTAATGTATTGGTACTATGCCGATTCTCCTTGGAATTTTTTATATTGAGGGTAAATCAACCATAAATGTATGGGAGGCTTGTAACCCTATATTACACTATGATATTTAATGATAATACCTTTCTATACTTATCACAATAGCATCTATCAATCTAGTGAAACCTTTGGGCACTATTTTTTTTTAATGGAAAATTCCCTTGGAAAATCCCTCTAGGCACTTACCCACATTTTGGGAATGGTTCCTCGGATAAGTTCTACTAGAAAAAAACATATAAACCTAACCTCAAACCCCCATGTGAATTTGACCTCATGGCCTTCTTAGGAAATATGGCTTTGGCGTGGAAAACTTCTTAAACTAACCATAAAGATTAGGCCTTCCAGATTATTTCTTCTATGTTTCTATTAATAAATATATCTCCAATGCTTACATTAATAATTTGAAGGTTTTGTGTGTGTGTGTTTGTAATTTTGCAACAACAATCTTAGACTTGTATGATTTTCCACTACAATTATACAAAATTTAATCTAAAAATTTCATCATTCATGTATTGAAAATGCTTTAACAATATAAAAATTATATTTTGTAAAATTAGAAAAGATATTACTAATATAAAATTTTGGATTAATATAAATTGTTTGTATACATGAAATTATACAACATATTACCAATATAAAATCTTGACTTTCTAACTCTTACCAAAAATTTTATAAATATATACAGAAATTTATATTAAAAATGCTTTGATAAAGATCCACAGGGTCGTGGATATACAATGATCGGATGCTTTGTTAAGGTACTCCTTGATACAATTGGGTAGTTTTTGTTGATTCCCTAAAAGATGCGTAAGGAGGCTCGAAAAAAGGGAGAGGAATTGGAAGCTTGGCGAGTGACTTATTTAGAGGGCCCACATCTTGGGGGTGACTTATTTAGAGGGCCCACCAAATAAGTAAACCAAGGATCAATACCATCCTCCTGTTTTAAACTAAAATGACCTGTACACGAGATGGAGAACTTCACATCAAGAGAGGGACCACACAGTGCTAGAGTACACTAACATCTAAGTCACTCGTTCAATTCCCCCGCTAGATCAGAATGATATATTGGACATGTTGAAGATGTAATCTTGCCAAGCTTAAAAGAAATACTTCTATAAATAATCAAAATAACACCATAAGAAAATTATGCATATATAAATGATAATATCATATAATTATATAAATAAAAACAAAAGGAAATATTATATATATAAACTAAACCAAATGATTATTAAAAATATTTCTAATAATATTATATAATTGTAATAAATAATATTAAATAATATATTATATAAATATCAAGGATTATATCTAGATCAAATATTTATTTCCCTTCATTAAAAAGATTCTAAATTCATTTAAAATTTTTTTATTAAATTGAAAATTAAACTACAAAATTAAACTTTCCCACTTTGTTAACCATAAAACTTTTCTCTCAAAAATATTTTTTATATAATGAGGAAAAAATGAAAGTATTAGCCATATAAATGAAAAATATTTCATGAGTTAAGTTACACCTAAATCTACTATTACAAGAAAATTATAAAAATCAATATTGAGTATGTTAAAAAATATAAATTTGATTTTTTAAAATAATATATATATATACATATTTATATTTCTTAAAGGATAAAAAAAGTCGAAAGATTATCATTTTCCTATTTATCCCGTGAGATCATCCATCAATACTTCGAATACTATTCACATCCTCTTGTAACTCATTTATATTCAAGATAGTAGTTTCGTGTAACTCATTTATATTAGATAACTAACGCATAGATAATGAGCACATTATTTTAATATTTATAACCATGGGAAAGTGGATTCCAAAGATCTCAACAGTAATCCCTTGTGCATTTGAATGACTATAGCTGCAAAGTAAAAAATAATCACAAACAAAATATAAGATATTTTTTTATGTGAAAGTATAAATAAAGGTACAAAATTAAAAAAAACCTACAGAAAAAAGTAATCACAAATAAAATATAAGATTTTTATTTGAAAGCACAAAATTATATCATTAGATTGTTGGAGATGCATTACCAATAGTAGTGGTAGGTTTTCTACAAATCAGAGTACATATAATTTTAGGGTCATGCCGTAGAGAGAATAAATAACATAAATACACGAAATTCTGATATAATGCGACCTTTTCTCTTTGATTTCCTCAGCCATGGACTAGCTATCATGTTGTATTGGGCATGTCAACGTAATTCTTTGCCAGGCATCATGGAGAATCGGTTTCCAAAATCGCAGATGGCACTGGCCACTCCCGTTGAACCAAAGCTCAGCCCTCATAGTTGGCTACTTATTTTCATCCATTCATTCATTAAATAAAGGTAATCGACTCTAATGTCCGTCATGAAAATTGAAAGAAACCTTAGAAAATGAACGATAGTTCATAACGAAGGATCAAAACAATTCCTATATTGGCTTTTTATCTCACGGACAAATTTATCTATGAGATAATATGCGATTTTCTTATACCATTTGTCTTCTGTAAAAGAGATCTGCGGTGGGGTTCAGATGCAACAAAGTCGAGTGTAGAAGGGGGAGGAGGCCCATATTCGTGGGCATAATGTGACAGTCTGGGGAGTATTATGGAGTTGATAAGCTAACTCGGAAAATACAACCAAACATCCAACCAGGAGTTATGAATACAACATCGCAATGGCATCAGAATCAAATTCAGAAACCTCATCAATGTAACCAAAGGAACAAATGCCGCTATGTATCATATTTTGTACAGTGTTTCCATTTCAGTCATGTGAAGCATGTCATTAAAGGCCCGATTGCATTGTTGCCGAACAATGCAATGACCAGCCATGTGACGGCTGTGACTATCTCCGAACTCTTATGATTTAATCAATTAAACTCTATTTTAATTTGACATGAAATTAGTTGAAATGATCATTTCAACTAAATAATATATTGATAAATAACAATCTAGAAAGTAAATAATATAATAAAGTAACAATTTTAATCTCAATAGTGTATTAAAAAATACCCTTTTTTTTACGATCGTTCAAGTTACCGCCAATAATATCATATATATATATTTTTATTTAAACTAATATTATTTTAAAAATGATGTTACAAACTATAAAATTATATTATTAAAATGGTCATTTGTCATTTCTTAGTGGATAGGTATCGATGTTGAGTGACATGTTATTTAATGCATTGTAATGTATAGTTGTATAAGTATAATTATTTATAAAATTGTAACAAAATAAATATAATAAATTATTAGTAAAATGGAAATAAATATAAATATAAGAAAAACAAATATAAAATAGTTAATATAGAAATAAATATAAATATAAGAAAAATCAAAATATATAAAAAATGTTAATAGAAATAAATATATTTTAGTTTTTGGTATTGGTTTTATAAATATTCATAAATATTGATGAGTAATGAGAGTTTTCAAAAATATGTTAAAGAGAAAGAGCTTAAGAGTTTAGGTAAATATTGTCTTTATTGGAAGTGAAAATAGAGGCTTCATGGGAGATTTTTTTCTAGGGAGGACTACCAATATTTATCTTTTTAAAAATGTAACAAATTTAGTTGATAGACAAGTTCCCATGCTTGGATATGGGTCATGACATCAACAATATTGTCGTCTTGGACTTGTAGTTGTTGTACTATATCATAAAATTATTTTTGTTTAGTGTTTAATTTCATTTGCACCTTGAAAGAAAAATTGATAAAATCAAAAGATTGACATTTGCTAGATTTATACTAGTGAGCTAATGTTTTAGCACAATGATTTTTCTCTCATAATACTTTATCTTCTTCCCAATGTCAATAGCCTTATGGACACCAGCATTTGATAGAGTAAACTAGCAGTAAAAAAAATTAAAAAAAATAAAAATTAAAAAATTCATCACCATGGTCTCAGTACTGAGAATTATTTCATAATTCAAGGAAATTCTCATAAATTTGTGCCTCTACCTTATTACTTTGCTTCATATACTTATCTACTTATAAAATATAAATAACTGCAAATTTATAACTTTGTCAACTAGTTTTGGAATAAAATCATCACTACCTACAACCATGCTCACACCGCAATTTATTAGTGAAGGTTTGAGTAGTGATGACTTATTTGATTTATGAAGAATGTTGTTTCTATATATTGAACTCATTGGCATTGGCATTTTGTGCCAATTATTTTCCATTTTTTCTTGTCTCATAAACTTTTTTTTCATCCCGATTTTTCTCCTATTCTCCTCTACTCTTCAACATTATCTTCAAGTTCTCTTTTAGCTAGTTCCTATTGCTTTATTTTTTCTATTTCAACTTCAGCTCCTTGTTTTTCTTCTCTTCTCCTATCTTTCTCCACTTCAAATATCTTTATGTTAGTTTCAACGTTTTCCTCGCATTTATTCCTTGTTGCTTGTTTCTTCTTGGATTCAATCTCTTGCATTATTTTCTTCTTATCTTCTACATAAAAATTGGCTTTCTTTTCAGATTCTACTCTTCATTAACATTTCTACCTTCACTCTAGGATTGACCTCTTTGGTAGTTCTTCTTCCATAGCTATATTTAATTGCACCTCTTCTTTTCTTTTGGCCTCAACCATTTCTCTAGGTTTTTATAGTGCTTCCAACCTTATGTTTTCTTGCTCTTTCCTTTTTTTCTAAAAACTTATCTTTCAGATTTAACAAAAATTAGCTTCCTCTTTGTTTTTCCTTAGCAATAACCTATATATTAGTCAATAATTATTCATAATTTAATGTTTGTATGAATATTTTAAAGGTAATTTTCTTCATGCTTGTAATGGTAGAAGATTCATCGTAACTTTTCGATTTTCAACAATTCTCAGCGGAGTGCAATATGGAAGATAATGAATATATGTATATATAGTCAACGTTTTTAAGAGAATATATCTTATTATGATACTTGAGAACTATAAGTTTATGTTGTTAAAATTTGGAAAAGAGAAGACACAATAGGTCATTACAACTTATTTGGTGATTATCTCACGGGATAAAAAAAATATAGTAGGTTAAAGGGATTTTTTATTTATATATTTGATAATATGAAGAGATGGGAGTTTTAAATCATTGATAAATTCAAGATTTGGTGGTGGTGACAAGAGATGAAATGCCACTTAAACCACAATTGGTAGTAGAACCGTTCGAACGATGGGCACTGGATTTTGTTGGACCATTCAACCCACCACCGAACCATAAAATATGCATACTAGTTGCCATAGATTATGTAACAAAGTGGGTGGAAAAAGTGGCCTTACCAAGAGCCACGAAAGAATCTGTAATTAAATTCTTTTTTGAGCTATTTGTGAGATATGGTTTACTACGAGAAGTGATAATCGATGGAGGGGCACAGTTTGTGGGTAATAAAATTACAGCCACCCTAAAGAATCACCATATCATCCATAGAGTCACGCCTCCTTACCACCTGTAGTCAAACAGGCAGGTCGAAAGTACCAACAAAGTCCTTGAGGAAATTCTTACTAAAATAGTATCAACACATCGGCGGGACTGGGCCACTAGACTACTAGAGGCCTTGTGGGATTACCGCGCAATGTGGCGAAACACCATAGGATATTCTCTGTATCATCTGGTCTTTGGAAGAGAGCCTATTTTTCCTATTGAATTCGAGATAAAGACCTTAAGGACAACATAGGAGGTAGGGTTGGAATTGATGGAGGCTTAGATTAAAAGACTCCAACAAATAAATGAGCTAGATGAAATATGACTACTGGCTCTGCAACGCACATAAATCATACAACAACAACGAGCTAAGTAGCATGACAACCTCATCAAAAAGAAGACATTCCAAAAAGGAGATTGGGAAATTCTCTATGACTCCAGATTCAATATTTTCTAGGGAAGTTGCAAAAAATGTGGCTCAGTCCATACAAAGTTCAAGAAGTACACAACAATGGTACCCTCACCTTGACCGCCATAGATGGGTCCGGTTCTACATTTCGAGTCAATGGGCACAGAGTGTGCCTCTATCACAAACCTCTTACAAAGGAGACTTTATGCCATGAGGTACGCAATGATCCTATTATCCAAGTTCTAGCATAAGGGGGTGATAACCCCACAACTTTAAATACATAAGAGCCTGTTGTTTCCTTTTGTAAATATTGTATATAATTTCCCTGCAATTTTTTTATTATTCTGTTGTACATTTTTCATATTCAAAATGGTGTCATTTTCCTTCATCATCCCTTGTTTTTTTTTTCTTTTTGTTGTTCAAATATTAGAATGACTACTTTTCAATCCCATTGAATAGTTGTTGTTCAATCGGATTGAACAACCGTGTTTTTGCGATTTTTTTCTTTGTTGTTCAAATCTTTGAACGACTGCTGCTAAGTCCCATTGAACAGTTGTTCTTCAAATAGGTTGAAAAACTGTGTTTTTTTGTTTTTTCTTTGCAGTTCAAATCTTTGAACAGGTGATGTTCAATCCCATTGAACAACTGCTGTTCAGTTGGATTTAACAGCTGTTTTTTTGTGTTTTTATTCATTGGTGTTCAAATATTTGAACGGTTTTTGTTCAATCCAATTGAACACTTTCTATTCAATTAGACTGAACAACCGTGTTTTTCATTTTTAGGGCTGCTGTTAAAATCTTTGAATGGCTGTTGTTTAATCCAATTGAACAACTGTTGTTCAATCGGATTGAACAGTCCTGTTTTTTTTCTGATTTACTTTGTTGTTTAATCATATAGAACAACTGATTTTTTCCCTCTTTAAGCATGATTCAGTCAGGAGACACCATCCCCTTCGAACAAAATGCAAGCATGGAAACAATCCCTCTAACGCCTGAAGGGAATAATATCTCACCCAATCGGAAAATTAATGCAAAAGTAAGCTCTGGAGTACAAGTAGAAAATATCATCACAGAAAACCTTGAAACTAGCACCACCATTCCTGAAAACAAGGTTGCTGCTCCTCCATCCCCTGCCAAAACCAGGCCAGAAGAGAATTTCACTGAAAATAAGTTGAAGAAAATGAGAAGAACTTGCAAAAGGTTAAGGAAAATGATAAAACATTTGAGGAAACAGCTGAAGGAAGTAATCAAGGCTCGGAAGCCTAAGAAAGAGAAACTCAAACAGAGCTTGTCACCAATTTGATAGACACTGTTGAGGTTGAGGTACAGACTGACTTAGCAACTACTGCTGAGATTGAGGTACAGACAGACCTAGTGGACACTATTGAAGCCTTTGTGCAAACTAGGCTGGACTTTAGAGAAGAAAAGGGAACCCAAACGGTGGAAGCCCCTGCCTACGCTCTTCTGGTAGAAAAGGCTGCCAATAAAAAATTGCTTAATGAATTAATTCGAACAAAACATGAGTTAGCACAATGCAGAAAGGAAGTAGTGCCCACACAAGAGTATTAGGCACTGTTAAAGAAATTCACAGACCTTTCTGCAATAGAGCATGACACATTATCTCAACTCAGAGAAGAAAAAGAGAAGGTAAAGAAAGCACAGGATTAGGTGGGACAAGCTAAGAAGCAAACCACTATGGTTTTCTCTTTATACTCTGATGTGCTAACATGTAGGGCACCAGCCACCAACTATGCCCTATTTCTAGTAGAACATTAGCTGTTACTGAAGATAAAGGTCGTCGGGGCAGGGAAGCCCATGACTTTTAAAACCATAGAGGAATTTGTCAATTGCTGTAATGATCAAAAAGAGCAGGTCCAATACCTCTTGTGTGAACTATACATGCACAACTTCTTCTTAGAGGAGGATAGGGACAGTAATCCCAACCCCTTTATAGAAGATATTCAGTTCCATGCTTTCCTCTCTTTTGCTAAGAACCAGACTTAGTGGGCTAAAGCCTACAACATTTTCTAGAAGAGGGAACATGGCCTAGACCTGTGGGTTAGAGGGCAGCCTAGTAGACCCCTGCATCTATTCACACAACATAAGAATTTCATGCAAAGAAAGGGAGTAAGGACTAAAATGGGGCCTATCCATAAGGAAATTATATAACATGGGCAGGAGTCTTTCGAGGAAATTCAGGAAGCAGCTCTGGAAGCAGCCAAACAAAGGTGGATGGCCTCCACGAACAACGTGAAAAACAGGGAGACATTTGGCTACAAAAACTTCAAAGCGGCTGCCTCCAGATTCCTTTTATACAACAATCTAGTCTTAAACATGGGCCCTACATGGATAGGATTCAGGTAAATATGCCCTCTCATCTGTTACCCCCTGAGGGTTATGATCATGGTTACGAGTTGCCAGAAGGGCACAAAAACGTTGCCTTTGAAAATATCGGACAGAGACATGGCTTCTGAGCCTATAAAGAAGAAGTCTACCGTTTCTATTCTCTAACTTAGCTACACCTCAATCATTTTTTTTCATGAGGACCTGCAAATAGCTAAACGGGGGAGTATGTTGGGCCGAGAATGAGGTACATTTTCACCCTTCCTTTACCAAAAATTTTTATCCGCCTTTACCAATTTTTCCTCATCTTAACAGTAAAGGAAAGGAAGATTAATGTAAAATCAGGACAAAACGAACTAACAATGAAAGGGATGTTTTACAATGGGAAATTGACTTGTTATATCTTTATTTACAGGGAAATAAGTAGTTGAATCAATGATGACCAGAAAACAGCTGACAGATAGACACTAATGGAACCATGATGACTACCATGGACAGGGGGAAGAGGGAAAGGCACCACCATGTTTGAAGAACTCAAACGACATCCACAAGCAACAAAATCTCGTATGGAAAAGACCGTTACCACTGTTGTAATCGCCTTGAAAAGGCCGAAAACAAACAAGATAGATAGATCAGAATAGAGACTTTATTCTATAATAGATGTATCAGGACAGGATTTTCCAATTATATCAATGTATTAACTTTCAGCTTAATAAAGGTCTTGGAATTTTTATAGTCAATTTCTGAGTTTTCCATAGTGGCAGACTTCTGGTTGTTTAGGCCCAGCCCTGGGAATTTCTGTGCTAATCTCTATGCTATACGTTCAATTACAGAATTTACGTTTCAGTCATCAAATACATTTTATTAGATATCATTTAATTGGTTGAATTTTCAACATAAGATACTACAACTTTCTCTTTCATTATAATAGTTCATTATTCATGTTTCCTTGTTTACAATGAATGCTTTCATAGTTTTTAGATGCTTTCATCATTTTCCAATGCTTTTATACTCGTTTCATTTGTTTTAGCATGAATGTTGTTCAATTATGTAAATAGCTAAGAGTTGGATCTTTCCATCAGTAATGTAAGGCGTCTAGTTGTTAATTGATTCAGAGAGATGTCATCTATTTAATTTAAAAAGAGAATTCCATTGCAAAATTTGATAAGAAATTACTATTCAATTTATTGAAGTTGTTGTTCAATTCCATAGGACTGTTGTTCAATTCATTTGTGTGTTGTTCAATCATAGGTTTCTCTTTTCTGCACTTACTTAGACAGAATAGTTAAACATAATTTTACAATTCCATTTCCCTTTGAATTGATTGAGCTTCGATAATTAGATAGTCTTCTTTATGGTAATATAGAGTAGGGGTTGTTTGATATCACTTGCATATACTCTGCTCACAGTCTTGAAATAATAAGACTTGCCCTGGGTTTACAATTGAATGAGAAGCATCGAAATTGGCTATAACAGTTTGGTGTGCCAATGCTTGCCAAGCTGGAGTGTTTGGGAGTGGCTCAGAAAAATAAGGGAGCACTTGTCTCAAACGCATGGAAGTGAATGAATAAGAGTGTGTAACAATGAGTATCAATGAGTTCTAGGTGTGCCAAGGAGGGATTTTAAATGTATGCTAGGTAGTGCCAAGGAATGCTAGAGTGCGAGGGCAACATGCTAGGATGTGCCGAGTGCTAGGTTGCGTCAATGCATGCTAGGGAGTGCCATGGAAACACAAGGGAGAACTAGTTGAAAATGCATGAAAATGAATGAATAAGGATGTGTGATAGGGAGTGTCAATGAGTTTCAAGTGTGATAAGGAGGGAGTAGCAAGGTTATAGGCTAGGAAATTCCAATGTATGCTAGAGTGCTAGGACATGTCATGGAGTGTTAGTGTGTGCTAGGGAGTGCCAAAGCATGCCAAGGAATGGAGGGGATGCTAACACATGACAGATAATTCCAAGGGATTCTAAGACGCGCTATGCGATATGGGATGTTAAGATGTAAACTCTGTTGCTAATTTATTTTACTCCCACAGTTGGATGTGCCCCTTGTCTTGGTAACTTGTTAAGTTGGATGAGTTGAAATTGGACATGAGTAGCATAAGATGAGTTATAGGTAGCTTTTAGGTGAAAAAGGCATATGTTCAATTTCCACGGCACATGAGAATCTGGGTTTTGTCTTAGAATATTTAATTCAAACACACTCAAGTGCCAGAACACATCTTCTTTAATGCACAATGAAATCTACACAAATCAAGGAATCAACTAGTGCACATGATAATTTTCCCATTTTCAAACCCTTCTTCATTATATTACAAACTACAATACAACAAGCTAGACCTCATGTAACATGGATCATGACCCTTTACAATCACACTGAAACAAGGAATACAACTAGGGCTCTATCACCTTTTCCAACATTTTTGATGGGTCCCATGCATCATTATGGAACTCATGGACCCAAGTATGCCTTCTAGAAGGCCCTAAGACATAATTTGACCTCTTGTGAGGCTTATTATTCCATGTATGAGCTGATAGCTTGGTCGGATTGTCACCAAAATTTAGGGTTACTTGCATATTATTTTATGTTTAGGGGCTAATGTAGGCCCATAAGCTAATTCTATCAACTCCTAATCAATGTATGAATAGGATTTAGTTGGATTCATTTGTATCATCACTTGACTTGGGATCTCCCTATTTTTAGAGAACTTTGAATTTTTCCTTGGAGGACTATTTTGGATGATGGATGCATTTTGATGTATGGATTGGACTATTTTTATCTTCGAGCTTTTTTTTTATCTTAACTATGCTTCATAGTAATAAATGCAATTAAATCAAGTGACCAAATTTTCATTATGAACATCGACCATAGTTAGAAAATCAACATCTTGAATTCAATATGTATGGAGATATTATGGTGAGCATCAAAAGGGTCGATGTGTGTAATTGTATGTGCTATAGAGGTTTACATATCTTGTGAAAACTAGGGAAACTGTCATGAACACAAAGTTACAAAAGTTAGAAACTTTTTTTAATGAAATAAAAAGAAATATACATAGCCTATTGTAGGGGAATAAACTATGATACCTTAAGAACATAATATATCATGAGAAATGAAGGAAAAATGAAATATTATTATTGGAAGTGCTTATAATATTGCTCAACTAAAAAATTGATATGTCTTGGTAATGAAGGAAAGGGCTTGGAAACAAAATAATAGTTGTAACTTTTTACTCGAAACGAAATAGCTTTTATTCAATAAAACAATTAACTCTTGCAAGTGGTATTTACCTTAAATAATTTATATTCCTCTTGAATTATACTGGGATGTGACATGTTGCTATGCAGGTTAATAAGGAGGAATTCTCATAGCAAATATAAGAATTCCCTTCATACTTCTTTATTACCATGTACATTTACCATCACTCACATTCCCCTTCAGGTAATCGTTTCCTTTCATGGGTATTTCTATAGTTTCTACAAGTGTTTTAGATTTTTTATATGATTTTTAGGTTAGCGTATTCATCTTCTAATGTGCAAGAATCCTATGTGGAAATGACATCTATATCTTGTCCTTTTGACATGCCTTTATCTCCTCCAAGAAACCAAACCTAGCTTACCCTAGCCTATCTTCGTCTAGCGTGGACTACTCCAGCCTAACCTAGCATAGTCTACTCTAGGTTATCCTAACCTCTCATGGTGTAGACTAGCCTACTCTATCCTATCCTAGCCTAACCTATCCTAAAAAAGCCTACTCTAACCTAGCCTAGCCTAGGCTACTCTACTGTTTCCTACAATGCATAGCTTACTCTATCCTAGCCTAAAATACTCTAGGATACTTAACCTAGCCTAGCCTTCTAGATCCTAACCTAGCCTACTATTTCCTAGCCTTGGTGACTCTTTTCTAGCCAAACATGCTCTAGCCTAGCCTAGCCTAGCCTACACTAGCCTAGCATAACCTAGCCTACTATAGTCTACCCTAGCCTTCTCTAGTGTAGCCTAGTGTTATCTACCCTAGATTTCTCTCAACTTAGGTTAGCCTACTCATGGTTAGCCTAGCCTAGTTTACTTTAGGTTAGCCTACTTAGCCTAGTGTAGTCTACTATTGCCTAAGCTAGCTTACTCTTTGCTACGATAGCCTACCCTTGCTTAATTGAGCATACTCTAGTCTAAACTACCGTACCCCGCTCTATGCTAGTCTAGTTTATCTTACTCTAGCTTAGCCTACTCTATCCTAAACTACTCTATTCAAAAGTACTCTAGTCTAGCCTACTCTTGCATAACCTAGCATAGCCTACTCTAGCCTAACATAACCTACTCCAGTTGACCCTATCATAGCTTGACCTATTCTACTCTAGCTTAGCCGAGCCTAACCTGGCCTAGCCATACCTACTCTATCCTAGCATAGTCTATCCTAACATTGTCCACTCTAGCCTATTCTAGCCTCTAGCTCACCCTATCCTAACCTAGCCTAGTCTACTCTATCCTAGTCTACTATACCCTATTCTACTCTATCCTAGCTTAGCCTAACGTAGCCTAACAATACGTACTCTATCCTAGCCTACTCCGTCCTAAAATATTCTAGTCTAGACTATTCTAGTCTAGCCTAGCCTAGCGTTGCCTAACCTAGCCTAGCCTAACCTTGCCTAGCCTAACCTAGCCTAGCCTAGCCTAGCCTGGCCTAGCCTAGCCTATCATAACCTAGTCAAGCCTAGCCTACAACCACCTAGTGTAGCTTATCCTACACTTTCCTAGCCTAGCCTAACCTATCCTAGCCTAGCCTAGCTTAACCTAACCTAGCCCACCCTAGCATAGCCTAACCTAGACTAGCCTAGCCTAGCCTCCTATAGACTAGCCTAACATAGCCTTGCCTAGCCTAACCTAACTTGGCCTACCCTAGTCTCACCTAGCCTAACCTAACCTAACCTAACCTAACCCAGTCTAGCCTAACCTAGCCGAACCAAACCTACCGTACCCTGGGCTACCCTAGGCTAACTTAGCCTTTCCTAGCCTAGCCTAGTCTACCCTAGCTTAACCTAACCTAGCTTAACCTAACCTTACCTAACCTAGCCTAACCTAGCCTTGCCTAACCTAGCCTAAACTAACCTAACCGAACCTAACCTAACCTAACCTAACATTGGATAACCTAACCTAACCTAACCTAACCTAACATAGGATAGCCTAACCTAACCTTGCCTTGCCTAGCCTAACCTAGTTTACCCTAGCCTAGCCTAGCCTAACTTAACTGAACCAAAACAAAACTAACCTAACATAGCCTAGCCTAACCTAACATAGCCTAACCTAGCCTAACCTATCCTAGCCTAACCAAGCCTAACCTATCCTACCCTAGCAGAGCCTAACCTAACCTAGACTAGCCTATCCTAGCTTATCCTAGCCCAGCTTATCAAAACCTAGCATGGCCTAGCCTATCCAAACGTAGCCCAGCCTAGCATATCCAAACCTATCCTAGTCCAACGTAGCCTACAGAGCCTAGCCTAACCTAGCCTATCCTAACCTAACAAATCCCAACCTAGCCTAACATAACCTAGCCTAACTTAGGCTAGCCTAACCTAACCTAACCTAGCATTTCCTAGCCTAGCCTTCCCTAACCTAGCCTAGCATAGCGTAACCTAGCCAAGCCTAGCCTAGCCTAGCCTAGAATAACCTTGCTTAGCGTAGCCTTACCTTGCCTAACATAGACTAGCCTAGATTAATCTAGTATAACTTAACCTAGCCTAGCCTAACCTATCATTGCCTAACCTAGCCTAACCGAACCTAACCTAACCTTCCCTCGCCTAACCTAACCTAGCCTTACCTAGCCTAGCCTATCTTAACTCATCCTAGCCTTACCTAGCCTAGCTTAGCCTAACCTATCCTAGGGTTAGCTAGACCAACCTTACCTAGCCTACCCTAGACTCACCTAACATAACCTTTCCTAGCCTAACCATACATATCCTAGGCTAACCTCGCATAGCCTAACCTAGCCTAACCTAGCATAACCTATCCTAGCCTAACATATCCTTGCCTCCCCTAGCCTAACCTACCCAAAATTAACCTAGCCTTGCCTTCTGTAACCTCGCCTAGCCTTACATAGCCTAGGCTAGCCCAACCTAGGCTAACCTAGGCTAACCTAGCCTAGCCTAGTGTAACCCAACCTATCCTAGCATAACCTAACCTAGCCTAACCTAGCCTAGCTTAAACTAGCCTAGCCTATCATAACGTTTGCTAGCCTAACCTTAGCTAGCCTAGCCTAAGCATGCCTAAGCTAACCTAGTCTAATCTAAACTAACCTAACCTAGCCTAGCCTATCCCAACGTAGCCTAACCAATTCTAACCTAGCCTAGCCTAACCGAGTGTACCCTAACATAGCCTAACCTAGCCTAGCATAACTGAGCCTAACCTAACCTAGCCTAACCTATCCTATCATAGCCTAGCCTACCCTAGCCTACCCTGGCCTAGCCTACCCTATCCTATCCTAGCCTAGTCTATCCTAGCCCATCTTATCCAAACCTAGGCCATCCTAGCCTATCCAAACCTAGCCCAGCCTAGCCTACCCAAACCTATCTTACTCCAACATAGCATATAGACCCTAGCCTAACCTACGCTAGACTAACCTAGCCTAACCTAGCATAGCATAACTTAGCCTAACCTAACCTAACCTAGCGTTGCCTAACCTAACCTTCTGTAACCTAGCCTAGCATACCATAACCTAGCATAGCCTAGCGTAGCCTAGACTAACCTTTCTTATCCTAGACTTACCTTGCCTAGCCTAGACTAACCTAGCTTAACCAAGCATAGCTTAACCTAGCCTAGCCTAATCTATCATTTCCTAACATAGCTTAAACAAACCTAACCTAACCTTCCCTAGCCTAACCTAACCTAGCATTACCTAGCCTAACCTAGCCTAACGTATCCTGGCCTTACCTATCCTAGCCTAGCCTAACCTATCCTAGCCTTACCTAGCCTAGCCTTACCTAGCCTACGCTAGACTAACCTAACATAACCTTTCCTAGCCTACGCTAGACTAACCTAACATAACCTTTCCTAGCCTAACCTAACCTAGCATTACCTAGCCTAACGTATCCTAGCCTTACATATCCTAGCATAGCCTAACCTATCCTACCCTTATCTAGCCTAGCCTTACCTAGCCTACCCTAGACTAACCTAACATAGCCTTTCCTAGCCTAACCATACCTATCCTAGCCTAACCTCACCTAGCCTAACCTATCCTAACCTAACCTAGCCTAACCTAGCATAACCTATCCTAGCCTAACATGTCCTTGCCTAGCCTTGCCTAACCTACCCAAACTTAACCTAGCGTTGCCTTGGGTAACCTCGCCTTTCCTTGTGAAACCTCACCTTGCCTTGAGTAGCCTATCTTAGCCCAACCTAGGATAATCTAGCCTAGCATAAGCTAACCTAGCCTAACCCAACTTATCCTAGCATAAGCTAACCACCTAGCCTGACCTAGCCTAGCCTAAACTAGCCTAGCCTATCATAACTTTTGTTACCGTAACCTTTGCTAGCCTAACCTTAGCTACCCTAACCTAACCTTGCCTAACCTAACCTAGTCTAACCTAGCTTAACCTATCCTAGCCTAACCCAATGTATCCTAGCATAGCATAGCATAGCCTAGCCTAGCCTAGCCTACACTACCCCAACCTAGCCTTGCCTAACCTAGTCTAGCCTAACCTAGCCTAACCTACCGTAGACTAACCTACCCTAGCCTCGACTATCCTAGCCTAGAATATCCTAGCCTACCCTACCCTAGTCTAGACTAGCCTAACCTAACCTAACCGAACCTACCGTGCCCTACCCTAACCTAAAATATCCTAGCCTAAGCTGGCCTAGCCTAGCGTAGCCTATCCTAACCTAGCCTAACCCAAACTTATGCAGCCTAGCCTATACTACTAACCTAACCTAACCTAAACTAGCATAACTTAACCTACCCCCGGCCTAGCCTACCCCAATGTATCCTAGCATAGCATAGCATAGCCTAGCCTAGCCTAGCCTTCACTACCCCAACCTAGCCTAGCCTAACCTAGCCCAACGTAGGCTAGCCTAACCTAGCCTAGCCTAACTTAGCCTAACCTACCGTAGACTAACCTACCCCAGCCTCGACTATCCTAGCCTAGAATATCCTAGGCTATCCTATCCTAGCCTAACATAGCCTAGTCTAGACTAGCCTAACCTAACCTAACCTACCCTACCCTACCCTACCCTAACCTAAACTACCCTAACCTAATCCGGCCTAGCCTAGCCTAGCCTAACCTAGCCTAACCTAACCTAACCTAACCTAGCCTAACCAAACCTTACGCAGCCTAGCATATCCTACTAACCTAGCCTAACCTAAACTAGCCTAACTTAACCTACCTCGACGTCGCCTAGCTTAACCTAACCTAGCCCTACCTTACCGAGACTAGCCTAGCCTTGCCTAGCCTGATCTAGTATAGCGTAACCTAACCTAATGTAACCTAGCCTAGCCTACCCTAGTGTACCCTCGCTAAACCTAGCCTAACCCAGCCTAGCCTACCCTATCCTAGGTTATCCTAACCTACATAAACTAACATAGCCTACATAGCCTAACCTAACCTAACCTTACCTAGCCTAAGGTTTCCTGCTTAGCCTACTTAGCCTAGCCACATAGCCTAATTAGCCTACTTAGCCTAGCCTAACCTAGCCTAATTAGCCTACTTAGCTTACTTAACCTAGACTAGCCTAGCCTAGCGTTGCCTACTCTTGCCTAGTTTAACCTAGCCGGCAATAACCTAGTCTAACATAGCTTGCTCTAGCCAATCCTAGCCTAGCCTAACTTATTCTAGCCTATCCTAGCCTAGCCTACTTTAGACTAGCCTAATCTAGCCTATACTTGACTAACCTATGCTTGACTCGCCTAGCCTCACCTATCTAACCTAGCGTACAATATCGTAGTCTAACCTAACTTACTCTAGTCGATCCTAACCTATCCTAGCCTAGACTCTCCTAACCTAACCTAAATTTTCCTAGCCTAGCCTAGCCTTGCCTAGCCTAGCCCAGCCTAGTCTAACCTAACCTAGCCTAGCATAGCCGAGCCTAGCCAATCCTAACCTAACATAACCTAACCTAATCTAACCTAACCTACCCTATCTTACCCTACCCTACCCTACCCTACCCTAGACTAACCTAATCTAGCCTAGCTTACCCTTTCCTAGCTTAACCTAAGCTAACCCAACCTACCCTACCCTACACTAGCCTATCCTAGCCTAGTGCAACCTAACCTAGCCTAGCTTAACCTAACCTAGCCTACTCTAACCTAACCAAACCTAGCCTAGCTTACCTTGACCTAGTCTAACGTAGCCTACTCTAGCCTAACCTACCTGACCTAGTCTAACCTAGCCTACTCTAGCCTAACCTACCCTACCCTACCCTACCCTATCCTAGTGTATCCTATCCTAGTGTGGACTATCATAGCATATCCTAGCCTATTATAGCCTAGCCTAACCTAGCCTAACCTATTCTAAATCCTAGCCTAGCGTAACCTAGCTTAACCTATCCTAAGCTAGCCTATACTAACCTAACCTAGCCTAACCTGACCTAACCTATCATGGCCTAGCCTAACCAAACCTACAATAATATAGTCTAACCTTAACTTCAATAATATAGTATAACCTAGCATACTCTAGCCTAACCTAACCTAGTCTCACCTATCCTAGCCTACCCTAGCTTACCCTAGCCTAGCCTTTACTATCATGGCCTACTGTACCCTAGCCTAGCCTAGCCTAACCTAGCCTATCTTAACCTAACCTAACCTAGCCTAGCCTAGCTTAACATAACATACCCTACCATACCCTAGCCTAACCTAGCCTAGCCTAGCCTAGCCTAACCTATCCTACCCTAACAGAACCTATCCTATCCTATCCTGCCCTACCCTACACTACCCTACCCTAGCCTAACCTAACCTAACCTATCCTAACGTAACCTAACCTAGCCTAGCCTAGCCTACCCCAGCCTACCCTAGCCTAACATAGCCTAGCCTAGCCTAACATAACCTATCCTAGCCTCACATAACCTAGCATATCCTATCTTATCCTATCCTCGCCTAGCCTAGCCTAACCTAACCTAGACTTTCCTAGCCTAGCATAGCATAACCTAGGCTAGCTTATCCTACTAACCTAACCTAACCTAACCTAACCTAATCTAACCTAGCTTAATCTAACCTAGCCTAGACTAGCCTAACCTAACCTAACCTAGCATAGCCTAGCCTAGCCTAACCTAGCCTAACCTATCCTAGCCTAACCTAACCTACTTAACATAACCTAGCTTAGCATAGCCTACGCTAGCCTATCGTAGCTAGCCTACTCAACATAACAATTTTTCTTTATACATTCAAGTTATTTTAATTAAAAAAATATACCATTGATAAAGTATAATAAAATTAAATAATATATTAAATATTTCAATTTGAAAATAATTTAAAAAAATAAATTAAACTAAATCATATTGATAAAGAAATAATTCAAAAACAAAATAAATTAAAAACTATTAATAAAAACTAAAATATAAAAATATTTATCTGAAATAAATTAAATGTGTTGCACACATAAAAGCAGGAACTTCAACAGGTATTCATCTAACCGCAAAGCTGAGTTTACCGTGCAATCACTATTTATATACGATTTCCGCGTTGCGCCCCTTTTTGTAATGGATACAGTGCTCAAGTGAAAATATTAAATCAGCTAATATGACAGGCAACATAATACACAGGAATAATATACTCGTGATCCCATCCCCCAAAACCGTACTGGTGTTGAGATCCTTACAACCGAAGGATTCTTTCTCCATTGATTATGTACCCATTATTGTTTGCGTTACCTTTCACAGACCAACCATCCGGTACCTAATTTGTAATGGGGTTTCAATTTTGGATTACTTCTCTTCATAATGTGCTTATAGGTTCTATCCCTCAACCCTGTAAATTTTTCTCTTAGTTCTCATCATGAACTCTCTTCCTAGCAACTCCATCGACAGGTAAATTTCTCGTCAAGGTAAGTAAATTTTTTTGCAATGGTTACTCATTCTACCCCCAATTTTCTGGTTTTCACATTATATTCCTTTTCCCTTGTTAGGTTCTGGAAACTCTATCAGGTTTGGTCGAGGGTATCACGGCTGTTAGGAGCGCATACAACATTAATTAACTAGGGTAAATTGTACCATACTCCCGACAACTTCTTAAGCAATCCTTATTTTAGGGTTTACAGGGTTTCATCATGGGCCTCCTCAAAGCATAATCTCATCCTAAAGTTAAAATGAGCAGACTGCTTTAGTAGCGAAGACACATTCAATGTAGGCGGCGGACGCACTAGATAATGAGACCATACACAGGCGGAATTGGGTGGAATTGGGGTTAGTTTTGGTCTGAAATTAACATTAAGCATATCAAATGACACGTATCATTCATTTATTTTTCAGCAATATTAGCGACCTTTTTGCTACCCAATAATTTACAATTAAAAAAAAACAAGCCAACGGAATACAGAGCGATGAGATTAAATGGAGATTAATGGAATTGCCATCTTTGAGAAAGATGAAGTCATTCGGTGACATCAGGCCGAAAAGCTGGAAGAGGTTAATCCTCATACAATTGAAAGAGAATCATAAGATCTACAGGATGCCCTTCGCTTTAAAGATTTAACTGTGGGCTATGGGACTAGTATAAATATCTTCCATGAATTCAAACAAAAGTATAAGGTAAAGAAAATTCATTACAAATTTCAGTCATCTCACGTCTATCTTGCTGACAATAGAGATATAATAGATGAATATACATCTCCCCCAAATTACTGGCACGGGACGGTAATCTTGAATTCCGGTTCAAACTGAAAATTCAAACGGTAATCTTCCCTATGTCAAACTGAAAATTCTCTTGCAGAGGCATCCGGCCCTTGTCTTGCAGAGGCACTACCGCCTTCATCTAAGGTCTAGTATGAACAGAAAATCATATGACGCCGCTATCTACTCGGAGACCTTCGCCACGAAATTCTCGTCCGGAAGAATGTTGTGAGGCCCAATACGATATTGATTTCTTTGTACGAGTATTTCCTCGCCATCACTTCGGACATACTGTTCATAGCTCCACTTGAAAGTTCTGTCGGGGTTTGGACTTCCGCTAAGAAAATAAAAATCAGTGACAGCTGCGAACAAACCGACTGCCACTTTGTAAGAAGTACTGCCATGCTTTGAGGTCTTCGGATTCTTGATCATGTCAGTACTTTGCCCTTTGATCAAAATAAAATTGCTCTAGTTTGAAAGTTTCTCACCGACTCAAACTGAAAAGACACAGAGAACATAGAGAACATAGATAGTGGAGGACGAAATGGTGAAAAATGATAGGACTCGAGATATACATATATATCTGTGGCGCTTCTAGAACCGTCCATTGATATACGTATTTGAGGCTCCTACCTCTTCTCCAACCATCCCCGAATCATGGGCTTTTTTCCTGCAACGGTTACTTCAACGGCTATGGCTTGAGGGCATGGTTGATAGAAACAGATCATCCCTGCTGTCCATGTTTTTTTTACTCCAACGGTTACTTCAATTGACAGCCATGGTTGATAGAAAGCCATGAAGGGCTGAGTTGATACAAAGCCATAAAGGTTACTTCAACGGCTATGGCTTGAGGGCTGAGTTGTCTTCCTCCAAAGCCATAAAGCATAAGCTATAGGATATTAAAATGTTGTATAGGGTTACTTATGGTTTATAGGATATTAAAATGTTGTATAGGGTTACTCTTAGATTTAAACTAATTTAAATCTAACTATGAGCTGCCCTAGGACATTTAATATTGTATAACTTACGATTTATTGTTTGCCGTAAAATTCCACTTGTGCTAAATGAATATTTGAATTCCAATGCGACGGAAAATTTCAAATAGACGTGAGCGGTAAATTTGAAATTCAAATGCGCACACGGCAATGCTATAAAATTGAAATTCAAATGGGAACCCACCACTGAGTCAGTGTGAGAAAGCACGAGAATACTGCATAAAGTCAAACATAGATGCAACGTAGATTTATTTCATTAACTATGACATTTCGCCTGCTCGGAAAGATGGATGGAGTGATCACAAAACAAACGGCACACGTCACATCTTAGATGCGGCTTCCGGAAGCATAGCATGGTTATGTATGGTAAATGGCTGCTATCGGGCGCATTAAATCTCAATCAGGATTTCGTGTGTTTATTTTATCTATTCTGTCAACCCCACAACCCTAAAATTGTATGTACTCATGTTTATGGAAGACCCAACACTACTATTGCTAATGCATCTCCAACGATCTAATGATAGAATTTTGTGCTTTCAAATATTTTGTTTTTGATTACTTTTTTCAGTGGTTTTTTTTTTTCACCTTTATTCATTAAAATACACAAGAGATTACCGCAAAGCTTAGCTTTGGAATCCACTTTAGTCGTAGATTACCGCTAGGCTTTGAAGTGTTCATTATCTATGTGTGCCCTTTAATATATGATTGTACAATATAAATGAGTTAGACGAATCTACGGTCTTCAATATAAATGAGTTACAAGAGAATGTGAATAATATTCGAGGTACTCATGGAAGATTTCATAAGATAAATAGGAAAATGATAATGCTCTATTTTTTTTTCATTGGTTTAAAAAATATGTAAGTGTATGTAAGTGTTATTTTAAAAAATCAAATCAATCTTTTTTGACGTATTTAAAATTGATTTTTATAATTTATTTATTTTTAATAGTAGATTTGTTGAACTTACTTTACAGTTTTGAGAAATATTTATTAACTTACAAATTTGTGATATCTTTTTCTTCACTTATATGATGAATAATATTATTTTTTCTCACTTATAAAAATTTTTTTTTGAAAAAAGAGTTTTATAAGTTTAATTTTTATGATTTAAGTTTTCATGAAGGTATAAAACTCTAATTTAAATTTTTTAGCAAATAAGAATAACACAATAAATATTTGAAATATTATAATCATTAATATGTATAATATATTATATTTAATTTCATTTATTATATATATATATATATATATATATATATATATATATGAAATATTTTAATAAGTTATTTAGTTTAATTTCATATATATTGTATTCTATTTTCATTTTCATTTATATAATTGTGTAATATTGTCAAGTATATATGTATAATTTGTTTTAGTATTATATATGTGTGTATGTGTTTTTTTAGGTAAGAGTTAAAATTCAAGATTTCATAATAGAAGAAATTAGCTAATGCATCTTTACACGGAACTTTATATTAATTCAATTTTTTTTATTACTAATATTTTTTTTATTTTACAAAATTTAATTTTTATAATGGTAGAGTAATTTTAATACATGAATGATGAAAATTTTGGATAAAAATTGTACAACTGTAGTGAATAATCATACCAGTCTATTTATCCCCAAAACATATATTTATCCAAAATATATTTATCCCCAAAACATAGAAAAAATTATAAAATCAATCAATTATGATGATTATCTATTAATTTATTAATAAAAATAATTATAACTATGGATAATTAATAAATTAATACATAATCATTTTCACAGATTGATTTTATATTCACATAGTATTAACTAATGTTATTGTAAGGAAATCAAATATTATATAATGAAAAAAGTGTGGACAAAGATCAAAATTTATCCATAATTGATCAATAATCATAAGAGTTCATTATCCATTATCCCGCTAATGATAATAATAGTTGATTATCCATAATACCAACAATAACCATAGAGTTGATTATCCTTAATCCCATTAAGTATATTTTAATTAATAAGTTGACTAATAATTGTAGACATAAAAATGGATCATGAGTGTCAAATATTACATCTCGAAAACTCGCACCATAAATCTTCAAAATATCGTGATTAATAATTTTATATTTTGGTGTGCATTAACATGTATCTCAAACACTTTTTTTAAGTTTAATATGCTTGTATATGGTTGATATGGTTACATTATGAGTTTAAGAATACATCGATGCGAATTATTTTTCAGGATGAATGTACTTAACATACATGATAAGCAATATAGATTAAAAAGTTTAATATGTAAATGCATGATATGAGTTGGTTAACACTAGTAGACTTATTTTTGTAAATGAATGTAATTACAAATTAAATAACCTAATTATATAAATTAAATTTACTACAAATGTTAGTGAACATTAATGTGTAATAAATATCAAAATATTTATTTCATTCATCCATTTAAAACATACTCAAATTTAATTTAATTATAATTTTATTTTAAATTATTATTATTAAAAAAAATTAGTATATAAATAAATAAAAGGTATGTAATAGGATTCTTAATAATGGAGATTTGTATTCTTTTTACCATGGAAATTCTTATCTTTTAAATAATTTTTCTTACAATACTATAGGCTAATAACTTATCAATTCCACATACTTAAATGTCCACAAATTTACTTATAAATATTTTATTTATAATATTTTTTAATTAAGTTGAAAAGAAAAAAGAGAAAAATTACCTTTAAGATAAATCTCAACATTCTTTTTTCACTATTGATAAAAATATTTTGTAAATATTTTGCAAATATTAAATCTCTGTCATCCATATATTAATTATTAATTAATTAAATTAAGTTTCTCAATTTTTTATTCAAAATGAACTGTAACACACAACTCCTTACAAACTACATTTTTATCCTATCTCTTTATGCAAATTAACCATTGTAAAAAAACACATAAATAATTTCTATAGCTGGAAGGAAATTATCAAAACGTTATGTTGGCACCCATCATAGTTTTCATGTCAAAATACATTGTAATAATTTATATTAAAAATACAGTAGTTCTTTTTGTTTAACAGTAATGACACACCATGCATTATTCGACATGCCATATTTTTGATATCCAATGTAGCTAACTCATTTCATAAGCCAAGCTAAATGTATGGCCAGGTATGCCTCGATATGATCCACTATGGTAAACGTATTGTAGTT
This sequence comes from Pinus albicaulis, assembly GCA_034641835.2. Lineage (NCBI taxonomy): Eukaryota > Viridiplantae > Streptophyta > Pinopsida > Pinales > Pinaceae > Pinus > Pinus albicaulis. Next base: position 321,756,747 of record CM076570.1, on the reverse strand, counting down.
GGCTTGGAGATGTTTCTAGAATACCTACCTGCAGTTTTCGGTGACCACCAACACTATAGGCTACACGTAGGGACATTTGGCACTTTTGAGTTGTCGATCTACCTAGGCCCGATCTGACGATTGTATTTGGCCATGATAGGGTTAGTGTAACCAACCCGGACTAATACCCCTGCTCATTCTTGGAGTTTTCTTCCCTTTTTTTCCTGGATGAAGCTCTATAGCTATGGAGACCTTACTATGCACAGATATGGTCATCGACTACCCTTATCTCTAGTTATTTTTCTCTCTACTGGTATTTGACTTTGAACCTAAATATTTTTTTATCCTTGGTTACTCGTTTGGAAGCTCACTGCCGATTCATATATTTTGGTCTCGACGGGATTTCGAGGCACTGAGAGAGATAGGCACTGTGGCGTACGGTCCATTTGGACACACAAAACTCCCTCTGGTAAGTCTACCTGATTTGCATAGAACTGTTCTTAGCTCGTAGGCATTCAAAGGTGAAATTGTATACCGTTCTTAAGTTTTTGTCTTTTGTTTGTGTTTTGGTAGGTTATGGGACCACCCACTTGTAACGCCACTAGCCCTCCTCATCTTGGCCACGACTGTTCTAGATTTTTGGTTTAATTCCTTTTACCTTGCTACTTTTAATGTATCTAAGGGTTAGGTTAAGAGGCATTCATGAACCGGGTTTGTTCCTTCAAACATTTTCATAATGGATGTATTTGTTACAATGGAGTGTGTGTAAATAATATTTCAATATTTTTTATTTGAAATCAGTTTCGGCCAAGGGTATTTTCAGCTCTTCTAGTGAAATACATTAGGCTGCCTTTTTTAATATGGTTTTTCTCTACCCTTGGAACTTCCAAGTCTTCACGATGTAATGCTATGATTTAAATGTGTAAAAATTTTTGGGTGATAATCCATTCTTTTTGGTTTCATATCGAATTACAGTCCCTTGTCATTACCATTTTAGGTTGGTACTGTTGTCAGGGTTCCTGTCATCCTACCAACAAGAGTTATTTGTTAATTTACTGTTACATTAATATATGAAACTAGTATAATACCTTGAATTAATGCATGTACCTGTTGGGTTATTACTGTTGTAACTGTAATATTATTCATGAAATTTTGTAAATTGCTATACTCGATTTCTTACGCCATGAAGGTTTTGCTACACACTGGTTTAGTTTAGTTGACTGATAGCTTAATGTTATTTATGATAAATTTCATGGAATGTATATCATTTATTCATGGATATTTTCTAAAGAAACATCCGATAGAGAGAACCCTGTACCCCCGCGCTTCCATCTACCCATGTGGTGTACATAATTTTTCTAAGGTTTGGTATCATACTGTTCGAGAATCCCCTTGGAACTTAACTAATTTCTGTCCATAGTTTGATTCATCGGGAACTATATTCTTAGATTGAAGGTTTTATTTTTGTTATACCATCACTCCTTGGTGGCCAGTTAATGAGTTTTGTCTGCTGGTTTGCATTACCATATTATTTATCGGTTTTACCACAGTAGATACTTTAAAACTGTCAACAGGGCACAAAACCATTACCATTCACAATAGAACTTACATATTAATGTTATAGAAACTTTTAAGTAATAGGAACACACATATAACTTATAACATTATATTTTAGTTTTCTCATACTTATTTGGTTATTCTCTTAAGTAGAGAACACGAATTGAATGATAAATTAAAGACTCTTATTTGGATTCCCTACATACCGGATGGGATCCTTAAACCAAACACTGTAGAATATAATTTGGATTCTGCACCGGGGAGATCCCCTTACTGTTGGAGATACATTTTCAACCATCAACACATACATAGCACTCCTCCCAAAAAATTGAGCTACTATTCTCATAAGCCATTGTTATCAATAAGATAACATAAACACATATTTTCACACATCAATTAGCAACATAATATTAAAAAACTAAGTATATAAATTCATTAAGACCATAAACATACCAAATCTCATAGAAATAAAAAGATAGCATTGAACAGCATAGTTCATGATTCAAATATGCATAAGTAATATACCTATTTTTATATCTTAAACTAGTTGGAAACTAAGGGAGGGACTTCCACTCTGCACCCAACTATAAGCCAGCTACAATGAAGCTTTCTTATAACTGACCACCCTTGATTTAGATCCAATGTCTGAGGAAATTATTTCTTAGGGAATTCACACCAAAAGCATGGATTTTCGTCCACGTTATGTAGCCCACTGCCCAATTCATTTATCAACTTACCTTTAAAAGCAAGCACCAAGGTGGTTTACTTGTTGCACGTATAACAAGCGCTAGGTTGGTTTATCAATTTCTCTTAGTAGTGAGCACCACAATGACTCAGTCTTATCTTTTAGTTCATTCACAAGGACTCACCAAAATTTTAGATGGGGTATTGCTTCGTTTCAGGAGTTGGAATCCACTGTCAAGATGGTTTTCCTCTTTTCTTTTCATATTTTCCATGTGGTTTATTAGCTATACAGCAAGCACCATAATGATTCAATCATCGACTAAGCCCCCCACTCACCACATAAGCTTAAAAAACATAATACGATGGCCTCACGCAATTCAAGGAGAATGCACCCAAAATTCATAAGGGCTTAACTCATACATAGGGCTCCACAACTAGCTGATATATTACTTTTTATTCTCCTACCAATTCCCAAAAACTTCCACATGCTCAACAATCAGCTGGGCACACTCAAATAAAAGGGAAACATATTCCAAGGGAAAGGACCATATCCCAATGGCATGTTGCTAATGGGGAGGTCACAATTCTTCCATTGTAGTGTGTGTGTATAGAGAGAGAGAGAGAGAGAGAGAGATTCAATTGGATCTAGCTTGGATGGTTAAGAGGTGAAATTGTTATCCTCCCCACACAAGTTCAAATCCCACTTTATGACATGTTTTCTATTTGTGAACCAATTAAAGCTATCAAGGTACCAATAATATCATTCTCATATAAATGTTTGAGGGTGGGATGAGATGTTTCTTTTGCGTGTGTGTACACCTACATAAACCTATGCTCAAATCCTACTTGATGACATGTTTTCCCTTCATTGATTGATTGAATCTATCAATGTACCAATTATCTCATCTCATTCTCTCTTAAGTTATCATTCTCACCTAAGTGCTTGAGGTTGGAATGAGATGTTTCTTGTGTTTGTGTACACCTGTATACACCTATGTTCATATCCTACCTTATGACATGTTTCCCTTCATTGGCTGATTAAATCTAATAATGTACTAGTTATATCATATCATTCTCCCTTAATTTCTTAAGGGTGAGAATCTACCAATTATCTCATTCTCACTAAAGTTATTAAGGCTGGGATGAGTTTATTTTTTGTGTGTGTGCACATGAAAAAAATTATGTTCATATCCCACTTTATGGCATGTTTTCCCTTCATGGGCCATTTAGAGCTAACAATGTACCAGTTATCCTATTCTTGCATAATCGTATGAGGGTGGGATTAGATGTTGTTGTGTGTGTGTTTTAACGACCCCAAAGTTTAGAATAATCAATTCAACCATCAACTCAAGTCATGTTGCTAATAAGGAAGCCATAAGAAAAGGGTTCAAATTTGGTAAACTTATTTAATGTTACTACTCATTATTGTAACTAGTTAATTCATTACCCTCCATCCAAATATTCTATAGAAGAGGGATGGATCCCATGAGTTTTCACTTGGAAAAATATGTATATATTCTAAGCAAATAATGTCACCCCATGCTCACACACTTAATAAAAGAACTAATGTATTGGTACCATGCCGATTCTCCTTGGAATGTTTTATATTAAGGGTAAATCAACCATAAATGTATGGGAGGATTGAAACCCTATATTACACTATGATATTTAATGCTAATACCTTTCTAGACTTAGCACAATAGCATCTATCAATCTAGTGAAACCTTTGGGCACTATTCCTTTTTAATGGAAAATTCCCTCGGAAAATCTCTCTAGGCACTTACCCACATTTTGGGAATGGTTCCTAGGATAAGTTCTACTAGAAAAAAACATATAAACCTAACCTCAAACCCCCATGTGAATTATACCTCATGACCTTCTTAGCAAATATGGCTTTGGCATGGAAAAATTCCTAAACTAACCATAAAGATTAGGACTTCCAGATTATTTCGTCTATGTTTCTATCAATAAATATATCTGCAATGCTTACATTAATAATTTCAAGGTTGTGTGTGTGTGTGTGTGTAATTTTGCAACAACAATATTAGACTTGTATGATTTTCCACTACAATTATACAAACTTTAATCTAAAAATTTCATCATTCGTGTATTGAAAATGCTTTAACAATATAAAAATTAGATTTTGTAAAATTAGAAAAGATATTACTAATAAAAAATTTTGGACTAATATAAATTGTTTTTATACATGAAATTATACAACATATTACCAATATAAAATCTTGACTTTCTAACTATTACCAAAAGTTTTATAAATATATACACAAATTTATATTAAAAATGCTTCGATAAAGATCCACAAGGTCGTGGATATACAATGATCGGTTGCTTTGTTAATGTACTCCTTGATACAATTGGGTAGCTTTTGTTGATTCCCTAAAGGAAGCGTAAGGAGGCTTGACAAAAGGGAGAGGAATTGGATGCTTGGGGAGTGACTTATTTAGAGGGCCCACATCTTGGGGGTGAATTATTTAGAGGGTCCACCAAATAAGTAAACCAAGGAGCAATACCATCCTCCTGTTTTAAACTAAAATGACCTGTACACGAGATGGAGAACTTCGCATCAAGAGAGGGACCACACAGTGCTAGAGTACACTAACATCTAAGTCACTCTTTAAATTCCCCCGCTAGATCAGAATGATATATTGGACATGTTGAAGATGTAATCTTGCCAAGCTTAAAAGAAATACTTCTGTAAATACTCAAAATAACACCATAAGAAAATTATGCATATATAAATGATAATATCATATAATTATATAAATAAAAACAAAACGAAATATATATATATATATATATAGATAAACTAAACCAAATGATTATTAAAAATATTTATAATAATATTATATAATTATAATAAATAATATTAAATAATATATTATATAAATATCAAGGATTATATCTAGATCAAATATTTATTTCCCTTCATTAAAAAGATTCTAAATTGATTTTAAAAAAAATTATTAAATTGAAAATTAAACTTTCCCACTTTGTTAACCATAAAACTTTTCTCTCAAAAATGTTTTTTATATAATGAGGAAAAAATGAAAGTATTAGCCATATAAATGAAAAAGATTTCATGAATTAAGTTACACCTAAATCTATTATTACAAGAAAATTATAAAAATCAATATTGAATATGTTAAAAAATATAAATTTGATTTTTTAAAATAACATATATATACATATTTATATTTCTTAAAAGATAAAAAAAGTAGAAAGAAAAAAAAAAAGAAAGAAAGAGAAAATGCATTATCATTTTCCTATTTATCCCGTGAGATCATCCATCAATACTTCTAATACTATTCACATCCTCTTGTAACTCATTTATATTCAAGATAGTAGTTTCGTGTAACTCATTTATATTCGATAACGAACGCATAGATAATGAGCACTTTATTTTCATATTTATAACTATGGGAAAGTGGATTCCAAAGATCTAAGCAATAAATAATCACAAACAAAATATAAGATTTTTTTTATGTGAAAGCACAAATAAAGGTACAAAATTAAAAAAAAACCTACGGACAAAAGTAATCACTGACAAAATATAAGATTTTTTTTTGAAAGCACAAAATTATATCATTAGATTGTTGGAGATGCATTACCAATAGTAGTGGTAGGTTGTCTACAAACCAGAGTACATATAATTTTAGGGTCATGCCGTAGAGAGAATAAATAACATAAATACACGAAATCCTGATTGATATTTATTATTATTCTTTCACCATGCAAGGAATGAAATTATTCTATATGTAGTTACCATTAATAAGAAAAACTTCAAGCTTCGTCCCGCACAAACTACTGCCAATAATGCGACCTTTTCTCTTTGATTTCTTCAGCCATGGACTAGCTATCATGTTGTATTGGGCATGTCAACGTAATTATTTGACAGGCATCATGGAGAATCGGTTTCCAAAATCGCAGATGGCACTGGCCACTCCTGTTGAACCAAAGCTCAGCTCTCATAGTTGGCTACCTATTTTCATCCATTCATTCATTAAATAAAGGTAATCGACTCTAATGTCTGTCATGAAAATTGAAAGAAACATTAGAAAATGAACGATAGTTCATAGCGAAGGATCAAAACAATTCCTATATTGGCATTTTAGCTCACGGACAAATTTATCTATGAGATAATATGCGATTTTCTTATACCATTTGTCTTCTGTAAAAGAGATCTGCGGCGGGGTTCAGATGCAACAAAGTTGAGTGTAGAAGGGGGAGGAGGCCCATATTCGTGGGCATAATGTGACAGTCTGGGGAGTATTATGGAGTTTCTAAGCTAACTCAGAAAATACAACCAAACATCCATTCGTATTCTGCATAGCTTGCTCAATTTTGTTAGTTTGGAAGCGAAGCCAGGAGTTATGAATACAACATCGCAATGGCGTCAGAATCAAATTCAGAAACCTCATCAATGTAACCAAAGGAACAAAGGAAAAATTTCAACCGCTGCCTTGACTAGAGCTCTGGTCGCTATCCCCTGCGGCAACTTATTTGGGTTCTGGAGTTGGTCTACAGGTGTTCCCCACCCTCACAACTTATCTCTGCAGAGGTTTGAAGATGCACGCAAAAGAAGATACGCCCTTAATTGCTGCGTAGATCCTGCCATTAAAAAGCACCCTGCCTCATTTCAGATCCAACTCCGGATGCTCTCTGGCAAAACTATTTTGCATTGGGTTTCTTCTTCAGATCTGATATAGAATCTTAAGCTAAATCTGGAACGACGGACTAGGATTGCCTCGTTACACCAGAAACTTCTTTTCCAAGGTAAACAACTTGAGGATCTTCTTCCCCTCTCTGTTTACAACATTAACATAAATGATTCTATTGTGTTTACCCTTCGTTTGAGAGGTGGTGCTGCTGGACAGTCTTCTTCAGCCCCAAAGTTCTCATATAAAGATGTTGTACATTCTCAGAACCCCAAACCCCCTGAAGCCCCCAAACCTTAGCCTTTTCTGGTTGACAAGTTGGATGAAGTACCTTTTGTTGAGATCTCCCATCCATCTCTCGCAGAACAAAGGAACTCTATGATTGGATCCACCTGGACTAGCAAATGCAAGGTCAGCTTCTGCTCAAGAGGATTCTTCATAGTATTGTTCGATCACTCTAAGCATTATGAACAGGCCTTACAGGAAGGTCCCTGGTTTTTTGGAAATTTTGGGCTCTTCTTAACCCCATGGTTCCCAGATTTCAACCCTGCTAAAGCTATCATCACCAGAGCACCTGTTTGGGTTAGGCTTCCCAATTTACATGTCCATCTATGGCATCTGGAAGTCTACAGATGCATGGGCAATACCTTGGGCTGCTTTCTCACTGAATATTATGATAGGGAACTTCAGGGCCTCTATACATATGCCAGAATATGCGTGGAGGTTGACATCAACAAAGGCTTGCCTGATCAAATCATCATCAAGGTCGGCGATTTTTTTTGGACTCAGATTTTAGACTAAGAGAACACTGCATTCCGTTGCCACCACTGTCACCAAACAGGGAATCTGCAGAACTCTTGCCCCACTCTCCTTGCAAAAAAGACTAAAGGAAATATTACAAAGTCCAAATCCAAAATATGGACTCCCTGTACCCCACCACCTACTGTAGACTCTATTTCCTCGAGCTCAGATGATGATGGGAGTGACGTAGAATCAGATCTTGCTCCTCAGACAAAGAACTTGTCCACCGATGCTCCCGAGCATCCCCCTAATTCTACTGTCACTCAAAAGCGTAGTCATGAGTCCGCCTCCTCTGATTCAGATAAGGAGGTCCCTCTTTTGGAGAACTCCAGTCTTCAAATTGTCCAGCACATACTCACCAGGATGGTTGGGTTAAAGTCAACAAAAAGAAAGGGAAGAAACTTCGTGTGGAAAACTCTACCAATTCTGGGTAGGAGTTGGTTCCTTCCTGCTATCTAGTCGCTTGTTGCTGCTCCTTACTTGTATTTTTTTTCTCTCTCCAGGGACCGAAGTTGATATTTTATCATTTCTGGTTGGCCGAGTTCTTGTTTCTCTACGCCGTACTTTCTTATGTACCATATTTTTCTTAATAGAATTAGTCCAATTTAGAAAAAAAAAAAAAAAATTGGCTTTCTTTTCAGATTCTACTCTTCATTAACATTTCTACCTTCACTCTAGGATTGACCTCTTTGGTAATTCTTCTTCCATAGGTATATTTACTTTCACCTCTTCTTTTCTTTTGGCCTCAACCATTTCTCTAGGTTTTTATAGTGCTTCCAACCTTATGTTTTCTTGCTCTTTCATTTTTTGCTAAAGAACTTATCTTTCAAATTTAACAAAAACTAGCTTCCTCTTTGTTTTTCCTTAGCAATAACCTATATATTAGTCAATAATTATTCATAATTTAATGTTTGTATGAATATTTTAAAGGTAATTTTCTTCATGCTTGTAATGGTAGAAGATTCATCGTAACTTTTCGATTTTCAACAATTCTCAGGGGAGTGCAATATGGAAGATAATGAATATATGTATATATAGTCAACGTTTTAAAGAGAATATAGCTTATTATGATACTTGAGAACTATAAGTTTATGTTGTTAAAAGTTGGAAAAGAGAAGACACAATAGGTCATTACAACTTATTTGGTGATTATCTCACGGGATAAAAAAAATATAGTAGGTTAAAGGGATTTTTTATTTATATATTTGATAATATGAAGAGATGGGAGTTTTAAATAATTGATAAATTCAAGAGTTGATGGTGGTGACAAGAGATGAAATGCCACTTCAACCACAAATGGTAGTAGAACCATTCGAACGATGGGCACTGGATTTTGTTGGACCATTCAACCCACCATCGAACCATAAAATATGCATACTAGTTGCCATAGATTATGTAACAAAGTGGGTAGAAAAAGTGGCCTTATCAAGAGCCACAAAAGAATCTGTAATTAAATTCCTTTTTGAGCTATTTGTGAGATATGGTTTACTACGAGAAGTGATAATCGATGGAGGGGCACAGTTTGTGGGTAATAAAATTATAGCCACCCTAAAGAATCACCATATCATCCATAGAGTCACGTCTCCTTACCACCTGTAGGCAAACAGGCAGGTCGAAAGTACAAACAAAGTCATTGAGGAAATTCTTACTAAAACAGTATCAACACATCACCAGGACTGGGCCACTAGACTACCAGAGGCCTTCTGGACTTACCGCGCAATGTGGAGAAACACCATAGGATATTCTCCGTATCATCTGGTCTTTGGAAGAGAGCCTATTTTTCCTATTGAATTCGAGATAAAGACCTTAAGGACAACATAGGAGGTAGGGTTGGACTTGATGGAGGCTTAGATTAAAAGACTCCAAAAAATAAATGCGCTAGATAAATTATGACTACTGGCTCTGCAACGCACAGAAATCATACAACAACAGCGAGCTAAGTAGCATGACAACCTCATAAAAAAGAATACATTCCAAAAACGAGATTGGGAACTTCTCTATGACTCCAGATTCAATATTTTCTAGGGAAGTTGCAAACAAGGTGGCTCAGTACATACGAAGTTCAAGAAGTACACAACAATGGTACCCTCACCTTGACCGCCATAGATGGGTCTGGTTCTACATTTCGAGTCAACAGGCACAGAGTGTGCCTCTATCACAAACCTCTTACAAAGGAGACTTTCTACCATCAGGTATGCAATGATCCTATTATCCAAGTTATAGCATAAGGGGGTGATAACCCCACAACTTTAAATACATAAGAGCCTGTTGTTTCCTTTTGTAAATATTGTATATAATTTCCCTGCAATTTTTTTATTATTCTGTTGTACGTTCTTCATATTCACAATGGTGTCCTTTTCCTTCATCACCCCTTGTTTTTTTTTTCTTTTTGTTGTTCAAATATTAGAACGACTACTTTTCAATCCCATTGAATAGTTGTTGTTCAATTGGATTGAACAACCGTGTTTTTGCGATTTTTTTCTTTGTTGTTCAAATCTTTGAACGACTGTTGTTAAGTCCCATTGAACAATTGTTGTTCAATCAGGTTGAAAAACCGTGTTTTTGTGTTTTTTCTTTGCAGTTCAAATCTTTGAATGGCTGATGTTCAATCCCATTGAACAACTACTGTTCAATCGAATTTAACAGCCGTGTTTTTGTGTTTTTATTCATTGGTGTTCAAATATTTGAACGATTGTTTTTCAATCCAATTGAACACTTGCTATTCAATCAGACGGAACAATCGTGTTTTGCATTTTTACGACTGCTGTTAAAATTTTGAACGACTGTTGTTTAATAAAATTGAATAACTACTATTCAATCGGATTGAGCAGTCATGTTTTTCTGTGTTTTACTATGTTGTTTAATGATATAGAACAACTGATTTTTTCCCTCTTTAAGCATTATTTTTTTTTTTTTTTTTATGATCTCTCCTCACAAAAACCTCTACTTGTCCCACACCCCAGCTGTAAAACACATTTTTGAGTGGGAATTGGCACCTGAAGAGGAGAAAAGTAGCAATATTACTAATATGATGATCCTTTGAAAATTTAATGGAAATCTCTACTCCAGAAGCTGACATGTTACATCTATGCAATGGACGGCTAAGACATCTCCTATTTAAACATGTTATTACACGATACATAGTCTTATAATGGTATATCTTTCTACACTCTCGAGTAGTATTTCCCTTTTACATAAATATTTAGGAATAAGGAGTATTAATTGTATTGGCATTATTTATTTTACTTCACACACCATCCCTAACTCTTAAGGAGTTAATGAGCCTCTGTTCATGTATAAAGAATAAATATTATGCTTGCATGAAATTTTTTAAAAGAGAATAGGGGGTCTCATCAAGAGCCAGCCTACCATGATCATAAGGGTTTAGCAGGTGACATGCCCACAATGGCCAACACACCAGGGTAATGACCTTCTTAACTGCTTGAAGGACAGGAGGTCTCATCACGAGCCGGCCTGATCACTCTGTTACAATCCCAGTGAATGGCACTGTGACTATCTAGCTACCACACTAGCACAATGGTCTCTTCATAAAACAAAACGAAATGCCTAATTTTAAAAAAAATAAGTACTATGTGTATATGCAAATTGTTAAGAGAGAATAGGGGGACTCATCATGAGCTAGCCTACCATGATCATAAGGATTTAGCAGGTGACATGCCCACAATGGCCAACACACCAGGGTAATGACCTTATCAATTGCTTCAAGGACAGGAGGTCTCATCATAAGCCGGCCTGATCACTCTGTTAGAACTATAGTGAGTGGCACCTTGACTATCTGGCCACCAAACCAGCATGGTGATCTCTCCATAAAATTGGAAAAATAACTACTTTTACATAAAGGATTCTGGCTCATTTTTCGGGTTAAAATAACAACCTTGTCGACGCTATGAACACTAGCTAGCAGCAGTGGCTCTGTTTGTGGTATGAGAGTATATTATAATGATAGCCAATTACTCTTACATATACCTTATCTCTTATTTCCATCCATTTCCAAGATAAATCAACTACTCAAATTAGTGATAATACTATTTGAATGCATAAGTAGCTATAAATGAACTATGCTTTCATGTTTGAATTCTGGGATGACAGCACCAATCATTATCTATCATAGTCATGCTTACATCACACCATACCATTAAATAAGGACATCCTATCATAATAATTGTTGTTAAATAAGGACATACTATTAAATAAGGACATCCTAGGACAACTTTGTTAAGGACATACTATTAAATAAGGACATCCTAGGACAAATTTGTTAACCATGTCGTGCATGCACATGAGGAAAACCCTGTCGGGACCAAAATTGAGCTCCCTAAAATGAACATACCTAGAGGAACAAGAATGAAAAAGACCCATGCTTCGAAAACAAAACCAGGCAAGCGAAGACGGTCTGAAAGACTGCAATTACAACAAGAAACCTTGGAAACGCCAGAGGAGGCAGGGCCATCCCATTCACCACCTTGAAGCCCTCAAAACATACCATTATAAGACTACGAGGAAGATATGGATCGAGTTCTAGAGAAAATGAGGGCATCCTGTGAAACTAGAAGCCCATATGAATAGTTGAGGAGAAAGAGGAACTATTAAACCAATCTGCCACTGCCAGCAGGTCTGGCCGCAGTTAGATATTAACTCCCCAAGATGAATCACAAGGTTTTAGGGCATTGTCTCCTCCCAACAGTGATGGGGTGAATAGGGAAGAGCAGGTAGAAGGTGTAGCCGAATCTGAAAATCAGTCACGAGACACCATCCCCTTAGAACAAAATGCAAGAATGGAAATAATCCCTCTAACGCCTGAAGGGAATAATATCTCACCCAATCGGGAAATTAATGCACAAGTAAGCTTTGGAGTTCAAGTAGAAAATATCATCACATAAAACCTTGAAACTGGCACCACCATTCTTGAAAACAAGGTTGTTGCTCCTCCATCCCCTGCCAAAACTAGGCCAGAAAAGAATTTCGCTGAAACGAAGTTGAAGAAAATGATAAGAACTTGCAAAAGGTTAAGGAAAATGATAAAACATTTGAGGAAACATCTGAAGGAAGTAATCAAGGCTCGAAAGCCTAAGAAAGAATTGGTTACCACAGAAACCCAAACAGAGCTTGTCACCAACTTGATAGACACTGCTGAGGTTGAGGTACAGACTGACTTAGCAACTACTGCTGAGATTGAGGTACAGACAGACCTAGTGGACACTATTGAAGCCTTTTTCCAAACTAGGTTGGACTTTAGAGAAGAAAAGGGAACCCAAATGGTGGAAGCCCCTGCCTACGCTCCTCTGGTAGAGATGGCTGGCAATCAAAAATTGCATAATGAATTAATTCGAACATAGCATGAGTTAGCACAATGCAGAAAGGAAGTAGTGCCCACACAGGAGTATTAGGCACTGTTAACGAAATTCACAGACCTTTCTGCAACAGAGCATGAGACATTTTCTTAACTCAGAGAAGAAAAAGCGAAGGTAAAGAAAGCACAGGATCAGGTGGGACAAGCTAAGAAGCAAGCCACTATGGTTTTCTCTCTGTAATCTGATGTGCTAACATGTAGGGCACCGGCCACCAACTATGCCCTATTTCTAGTAGAACGGTAGCTGTTACTGAAGATCAAGGCCGTCGGGGCGGGGAAGCCCATGACTTTTAAAACCATAGAGGAATTTGTCCATTGTTGCAATGATCAAAATGAGTAGGTCCAATACCTCTTGTGTGAACTATACATGCACAACTTCTTCTTAGAGGAGGATAGGGATAGTAATCCCATCCCCTTTATAGAAGATATTCAGTTCCAGGCTTTCCTCTCTTTTGCTAAGAACCAGACTTGGTGGGCTAAAGCCTACAACATTTTCTAGAAGAGGGATCATGGCCTAGACCTGTGGGTTAGAGGGCAGCCTAGTAGACCCCTGCATCTATTCACACAACATAAGAATTTCATGCAACGAAAGGGAGTAAGGACTAAAATTGGGCCTATCCATAAGGACATTATATAACATGGGCATGAGTCTTTCGAGGAAATTCAGGAAGTAGCTCTGGAAGCAGCCAAACAAAGGTAGATGGCCTCCATGAACAACGTGAAAAATAGAGAGACGTTTGGCTAAAAAAAATTCAAAGCGGCTGCCTCCAGATTCCTTTTATACAACAATCTAGTCTTAAACATAGGCCCTAAATGGATAGAATTTAGGTACATATGCCCTCTCATCTGTTACCCCCTGAGGGTTATGATCATGGTTACGAGTTGCCAGAAGGGCACAAAAACACTGCCTTTACAAATATTAGACAGAGACAATGCTTATGAGCCTATAAAGAACAAGTCTACCGTGTCTATTCTCTGACTTAGTTACACCTCAATCATTTTTTTTGCATGAGGACCTGCAAATAGCTAAGCGGGGGAGTATGTTGGGCCGAGAATGAGGTACATTTTCACCCTTCCTTTACCAAAAATTTTTATCCACCTTTACGAATTTTTCCTCATCTTAACAGTAAAGGAAAGGAAGATTAATGTAAAATCAGGACAAAATGAACTAACAGTAAAAGGGATGTTTTAAAACAGGAAATTGACTTGTTATATATTTATTTACAGGGAAATAAGTAGTGGAATCAATGATGACCAGAAGACAACTGACAGATAGAGACTAACAGAATCATGATGACTACCATGGATAGGCGGAAGAGGGAAAGGCACCTCCATGTCTGAAGAACTCAAACGACATCCACAAGCAGCAAAATCTCATACGGAAAAGATCGTTACCACTATTGTAATCGCCTTGAAAAGGCCAAAAACGAACAATATAGATAGATAAAAATAGAGACTTTATTATGTAATAGATGTATCGGGACAGGATTGTCCAATTATATCAATGTATTATCTTTCAGCTTAATAAAGGTCTTGGCATTTTTATAGTCAATTTCTTAGTTTTCCGTAGCGGCAGACTTCTGGTGGTTTAGGCCCAGCCCTGGGAATTTCTGTGCTAATCTCTATGCTATACGTTCAATTACATAATTTAAGTTTCAGTCATCAAATACAGTTTATGAGATATCATTTAATTGGTTGAATTGTGAACATAAGATACTACAACTTTCTCTTTCATTATAATAGTTCATTATTCATGTTTCCTTGTTTACAATGAATGCTTTCATAGTTTTTAGATGCTTTCATCATTTCCCAATGATTTTCTACTCGTTTCATTTGTTTTAGCATGAATGTTGTTCAATTATGTAAATAGCTAAAAGTTGGATCTTTCCATCAGTAATGTAAGGCGTCTAGTTGTTAATTGAATCAGAGAGATGTCATCTATTTAATTTAAAAAGAGAATTCCATTGAAAAATTAGATAAGAAATTACTATTCAATTTATTGAAGCTGCTGTTCAATTCCGTAGGATTGTTGTTCAATTCATTTGTGTGTTGTTCAATCATAGGTTTCTCTTTTCTGCACTTACTTAGATAGAATAGTTAAACATAATTTTACAATTCCATTTCCTTTTGAATTGATTGAGCTTCGAGAATTAGATAGTCCTCTTTATGGTTAGATATTCCTCTTTGATATCACTTGCATATACTACGCTCACAGTCTTAAAATAATAAAACTTGCCCTGAGTTGACAATTGAATGAGAAACATCGAAATTGACTATAACAGTCACCTTTATGACCCAACAGAAGTGTCAGTGACTTTCGGGTGTGCTAAGGAGGGAGTGACGTAAAGTTATGCTAGGAAGTGTTAAGGCATGCTAAAGGCCAGGGAACACATGCAAATATGTGCTAGGTTCCATGGTGTGCCAATGCTTGACAGGTTGGAGTGTTTGGAAGTGGCTCAGAAAAATAAGGGAGCACTTGTCTCAAATGCATGGAAGTGAATGAATAAGAGTGTGTAACAATGAGTATCAATGAGTTTTAGGTGTGCTAAGGAGGGATTTTAAAGGTATGCTAGGTAGTGCCAAGGAATGCTAGAGTGTGAGGGCGACATGCTAGGATGTTCCAAGTGCTAGGTTAAGTCAATGCATGCTAGGGAGTGCCATGGAAACACAAGGGAGAACTAGTTCAAACTGCATGAAAATGAACGAATAAGGACGTGTGATAGGGAGTGTTAATGAGTTTCAAGTGTGATAAGGAGGGAGTAGCAAGGTTATATGCTAGGAAATTCCAACGTATGCTAGAGTGCTAGGACATGTCATGGAGTGTTAGTGTGTGCCAGGGAGTGGCAAAGCATGGCAAGGAATGGAGGGGATGCTAACACATGACAGATAATGCCAAGGAATTCTAAGACGCGCTATGCGATATGGGATGTTAAGATGTAAACTCTGTTGCTAATTTATTTTACTCCCACAGTTGGATGTGAGCCTTGTATTGGTAACTTGTTAAGTTGGATGAGTTGAAATTGGACATGAGTAGCATAAGATGAGTTATAGGTAGCTTTTAGGTGAAAAAGGCATATGTTCAATTTCCACGACACATGAGAATCTGGGTTTTGTCTTAGAATATTTAATGCAAACACACTCAAGTTCTAGAACACATCTTCTTTAATGCACAATGAAATCTACACAAATCAAGGAATTAACTAGTGTACATGATAATTTTCCCATTTTCAAACCCTTCTTCATTATATTACAAACTACAATACAACAAGCTAGAGCTCATGTAACATGGATCGTGACCCTTTACAATCACACTGAAAAAAGGAATACAACTAGGGCTCAATCATCCTTTCCAACACTTTTGATGGGTCCCATGCATCATTATGGCACTCATGGACCCAAGTATGCCTTCTAGAAGGCCCTGAGACATAAGTTGACCTCTTGTGAGGCTTATTATTCCATGTATGAGCTGATAGCTTGGTCGGATTGTCACCAAAATTTAGGGTTACTTGCATATTATTTTATGTTTAGGGGCTAATGTAGGCCCATAAGCTAATTCTATCAACTCCTAATCAATGTATAAATAGGATTTAGTTGGATTCATTTGTATCATCACTTGACTTGGGATCTCCCTATCTTTAGAGAACTTTGAATTTTTCCTTGGAGGACTATTTTGGATGATGGATGCATTTTGATGTATGGATTGGACTATTTTTATCTTAACTATGCTTCATAGTAATAAATACAATTAAATCAAGTGACCAAATTTTCATTATGAATATCGACCATAGTTAGAAAATCAACATCTTGAATTCAATATGTATGGAGATATTATGGTGAGCATCAAAAGGGTCTATGTGTGTAATTTTATGTGCTATAGAGGTTTACATATCTTGCGAAAACTAGGGAAACTGTCATGAACACAAAGTTACAAAAGTCAGAAACTTTTTTTAATGAAATAAAAAGAAATATACATAGCCTATTGTAGGGGAATAAACTATGATACCTTAACAACATAATATATCAAGAGAAATGAAGGAAAAATGAAATATTATTATTGAAAGTGCTTATAATATTGCTCAACTAAAAAATTTATATGTCTTGGTAACGAAGGAAAGGGCTTGGAAAAAAAATAATAGTTGTAACTTTTGACTGGAAATGAAATAGCTTTTATTCAATAAAACAATTAACTCCTGCAAGTGGTATTTACCTTAAATAATTTATATTCCTTTGAATTATATTGGGATGTGACATGTTGCTATGCAGGTTAATAAGGAGGAATTCTCATAGCGAATATAAGAATTCCCTTCATACTTCTTTATTACCATATACATTTACCATCACTCACATTCCCCTTCAGGTAATCGTTTCCTTTCATGGGTATTTCATAGTTTCTACAAGTGTTTTAGATTTTTTAAATTATTTTGAGGTTAGCGTATTCATCTTCTAATGTGAAATAATCCTATGTGGAAATGACATCTATATCTTGTCCTTTTGACATGCCTTTATCTCCTCCAAGAAACCAAACCTAGCTTACCCTAGCCTATCTTCGTCTAGCGTGGACTACTCCAGCCTAACCTAGCATAGTCTACTCTAGGTTATCCTAACCTCTCATGGTGTAGACTAACCTACTCTATCGTAGCCTAGCCTAACCTATCTTAACCAAGCCTACTCTAACCTAGCCTAGCCTAGGCTACTCTAGCGTTTCCTACACTGCATAGCTTACTCTATCGTAGCCTAAAATACTCTAGGATACTTAACCTAGCCTAGCCTTCTAGATCCTAACCTAGCCTACTATTTCCTAGCCTTGGTGACTCTTTTCTAGCCAAACATGCTCTAGCCTAGCCTAGCCTAGCCTACACTAGCCTACACTAGCCTAGCATAACCTAGCCTACTATAGTCTACCCTAGACTTCTCTAGTGTAGCCTAGTGTTCTCTAGCCTAGATTTCTCTCAACTTAGGTTAGTCTATTCATGGTTAGCCTAGCCTAGTCTACTTTCGGTTAGCCTACTTAGTGTAGTACAGTCTACTATTGCCTAAGCTAGCTTACTCTTTGCTACGATAGCCTACCCTTACTTAATTGAGCATACTCTAGTCTAAACTACCATACCCCGCTCTATGCTAGTCTAGTTTAGCTTACTCTAGCTTAGCCTACTCTATCCTAAACTACTCTATTCAAAACTACTCTAGTTTAGACTACTCTTGCATAACCTAGCATAGCCTACTCTAGCCTAACATAACCTACTCCAGTTGACCCTATCATAGCTTGACCTATTCTACTCTAGCCTAGCCGAGCTTAACCTGGCTTAGCCATACCTACTCTATCCTAGCATAGTCTATCCTAACATTTTCCACTGTAGCCTATTCTAGCCTCTAGCTCACCCTATCCTAACCTAGCCTAGTCTACTCTATCCTAGTCTACTCTATCCTAGCTTAGCCCAACGTAGCCTAGCCATACCTACTCTATCCTAGCCTACTCCATCCTAAAATATTCTAGTCTAGACTATTCTAGCCTAGCCTAGCCTAGCGTTGCCTAACCTAGCCTAGCCTAACCTAGCCTAGCCTAACCTAGCCTAGCCTAGCCTAGCCTGGCCTAACCTAGCCTATCATAACCTAGTCAAGCATAGCCTACAACCACCTAGTGTAACTTATCCTACACTTTCCTAGCCTAGCCTAACCTATCCTAGCCTAGCCTAGCTTAACCTAACCTAGCCCACCCTAGCCTAGCCTAACCTAGACTAGCCTAGCCTAGCCTCCTATAGACTAGCCTAACATAGCCTTGCCTAGCCTAACCTAACTTGACCTACCTTAGTCTCACCTAGCCTAACCTAGCCTAACCTAACCTAACCCAGTCTAGCCTAACCTAGCCTAACCGAACCTACCCTACCCTTGGCTACCCTAGGCTAACCTAGCCTTTCCTAGCCTAGCCTAGTCTACCCTATCTTAACCTAACCTAGCCTAACCTAACCTTACCTAACCTAGCCTAACCTAGCCTAAACTAACCTAACCGAACCTAGCCTAACCTAACCTAACATTGGATAACCTAACCTAACCTAACCTAACATAGGCTAGCCTAACCTAACCTAGGCTAGCCTAGCCTAGCCTGGCCTTGCCTACGATAGCCTAACCTAACCTTGTTTACCCTAGACTAGCCTAGCCTAGCCTCCTATAGACTAGCCTAACATAGCCTTGCCTAGTCTAACCTAACTTGGCCTACCTTAGTCTCACCTAGCCTAACCTAGCCTAACCTAACCTAACCGAGTCTAGCCTAACCTAGCCTAACCGAGCCTACCCTACCCTTGGCTACCCTAGGCTAACCTAGCCTTTCCTAGCCTAGCCTAGTCTACCCTAGCTTAACATTACCTAGCCTAACCTAACCTTACCTAACCTAGCCTAACCTAGCCTAAACTAACCTAACCGAACCTAGCCTAACCTAACCTAACATTGGATAACCTAACCTAACCTAACCTAACATAGGCTAGCCTAACATAACCTAGGCTAGCCTAGCCTAGCCTGGCCTTGCCTAGGATAGCCTAACCTAACCTTGTTTACCCTAGCCTAGCCTAGCCTGGCCTTGCCTAGGATAGCCTAACCTAACCTTGTTTAACCTAACCTAGTTTACCCTAGCCTAGCCTAGCCTAACTTAACTAAACCAAAACAAAACTAACCTAACCTAGCCTATCCTAACCTAACATAGCCTAACCTAGCCTAACCTATCCTAGTCTAACCAAGCCTAACCTATCCTACCCTAGGAGAACGTAACCTAACCTAGATTAACCTATCCTAGCCTAACCTAGCCTATCCTAGCTTATCCTAGCCCAGCTTATCAAAAACTAGCATGTCCCAGCCTATCCAAACGTAGCCCAGCCTAGCATATCCAAACCTATCCTAGTCCAACATAGCCTACAGAGCCTAGCCTAACCTTTCCTATCCTAACCTAACCAAGCCTAACCTAGCCTAGCATAACCTAGCCTAACTTAGGCTAGCCTAACCTAACCTAACCTAGCATTTCCTAGCCTAGCCTTCCCTAACCTAGCCTAGCATAGCGTAACCTAGCCAAGCCTAGCCTAGCCTAGCCTAGAATAACCTTGCTTAGCGTAGCCTTACCTTGCCTAGCATAGACTAGCCTAGATTAATCTAGTATAACTTAACCTAGCCTAGCCTAACCTATCATTACCTAACCTAGCCTAACCGAACCTAACCTAACCTTCCCTCGCCTAACCTAACCTAGCCTTACCTAGCCTAGCCTATCTTAACTCATCCTAGCCTTACCTAGCCTAGCCTAGCCTAACCTATCCTAGGGTTAGCTAGACCAGCCTTACCTAGCCTACCCTAGACTCACCTAACATAACCTTTCCTAGCCTAACCATAACTATCCCAGCCTAACCTCGCCTAGCCTAACCTAGCCTAACCTAGCTTAACCTATCCTAGCCTAACATATCCTTCCCTCCCCTAGCCTAACCTACCCAAAATTAACCTAGCCTTGCCTTCTGTAACCTCGCCTAGCCTTACATAGCCTAGGCTAGCCCAACCTAGGCTAACCTAGGCTAACCTAGCCTAGCCTAGCATAAGCTAACCTAGTGTAACCTAACCTATCCTAGCATAACCTAACCTAGCCTAACCTAGCCTAGCTTAAACTAGCCTAGCCTATCACAATGTTTGCTAGCCTAACCTTAGCTAGCCTAGCCTAAGCATGCCTAACCTAACCTAGTCTAACCTAAACTAACCTATCCTAGCCTAGCCTATCCCAACGTAGCCTAACCAACTCTAACCTAGCCTAGCCTAACCGAGTCTACCTTAACGTAGCCTAACCTACCCTAGCATAACTGAGCCTAACCTAACCTAGCCTAACCTATCCTACCATAGCCTAGCCTACCCTAGCCTACCCTGCCCTAGCCTACACTATCCTATCCTAGCCTAGTCTATCCTAGCCCAGCTTATCCAAACCTAGGCCATCCTAGCCTATCCAAACCTAGCCCAGCCTAGCCTACCCAAACCTATCTTACTCCAACATAGCATATAGACCCTAACCTAACCTACGCAAGACTAACCTAGCCTAACCTAGCGTAGCATAACCTAGCCTAACCTAACCTAACCTAGCCTTGCCTAGCCTAACCTTCTGTAACCTAGCCTAGCATAGCATAACCTAGCCTAGCCTAGCCTAGCCTAGACTAACCTTTCTTATCCTAGACTTACCTTGCCTAGCCTAGACTAACCTAGCTTAACCAAGCATAACTTAACGTAGCCTAGCCTAATCTATCATTGCCTAACATAGCTTAACCAAACCTAACCTAACCTTCCCTAGCCTAACCTAACCTAGCATTACCTAGCCTCACCTAGCCTAACGTATCCTAGCCTTACCTATCCTAGCCTAGCCTAACCTATCCTACCCTTACCTAGCCTAGCCTTACCTAGCCTACCCTAGACTAACCTAACATAACCTTTCCTAGCCTACGCTAGACTAACCTAACATAACCTTTCCTAGCCTATGCTAGAGTAACCTAACATAACCTTTCCTAGACTAACCTAACCTAGCATTACCTAGCCTAACGTATCCTAGCCTTACCTATCCTAGCATAGCCTAACCTATCCTAGCCTTACCTAGCTGAGCCTTACCTAGCCTACCCTAGACTAACCTAACATAGCCTTTCCTAGCCTAACCATACCTATTCTAGCCTAACCTCACCTAGCCTAACCTATCCTAACCTAACCTAGCCTAACCTAGCATAACCTATCCTAGCCTAACATGTCCTTGCCTAACATATCCTTGCCTAGCCTAGCCTAACCTACCCAAACTTAACCTAGCGTTGCCTTGGGTAACCTCGCCTTGCCTTGTGAAACCTCGCCTTGCCTTAAGTAGCCTAGCTTAGCCCAACCTAGGATAATCTAGCCTAGCATAAGCTAACCTAGCCTAACCCAACCTATCCTAGCATAACCTAACCTAGCCTAACCTAGCCTAGCCTAAACTAGCCTAGCCTATCATAACGTTTGTTAGCGTAACCTTTGCTAGCCTAACCTTAGCTAGCCTAACCTAACCTTGCCTAACCTAACCTAGTCTAACCTAACTTAACCTATCCTAGCCTAACCCAATGTATCCTAGCATAGCATAGCATAGCCTAGCCTAGCCTAGCCTAGCCTACACTACCCCAACCTAGCCTTGCCTAACCTAGTCTAGCCTAACCTAGCCTAACCTACCGTAGACTAACCTACCCTAGCCTCGACTATCCTAGCCTAGAATATCCTAGCCTATCCTATCCTAGCCTACCCTACCCTAGTCTAGACTAGCCTAACCTAACCTAACCGAACCTACCCTACCCTACCCTACCCTACCCTAAACTACCCAAACCTAAATTGGCTTAGCCTAGCGTAGCGTAGCCTAACCTAGCCTAACCCAAACTTATGCAGCCTAGCCTATACTACTAACCTAACCTAACCTAAACTAGCATAACTTAACCTACCCCCGGCCTAGCCTACCCCAATGTATCCTAGCATAGCATAGCATAGCCTAGCCTAGCCTAGCCTACACTACCCCAACCTAGCCTAGCCTAACCTAGCCCAACATAGGCTAGCCTAACCTAGCCTAGCCTAACCTAGCCTAACCTAGAATAGACTAACCTACCCTAGCCTAGAATATCCTAGGCTATCCTATCCTAGCCTAACATAGCCTAGTCTAGACTAGCCTAACCTAACCTAACCTACCCTACCCTACCCTACCCTAACCTAATCCGTCCTAGCCTAGCCTAGCCTAACCTAGCCTAACCTAACCTAACCTAACCTTGCCTAACCGAACCTTACGCAGCCTAGCATATCCTACTAACCTAGCCTAACTTAACCTACCTTGACGTTGCCTAGATTAACCTAACCTAGCCCAACCTTACTGAGACTGGCCTAGCCTTGCCTAGCCTGACCTAGTATAGCGTAACCTGACCTAATGTAACCTAGCCTTGCCTAGCCTAGCCTAGTGTACCCTCGCTAAACCTAGCCTAACCTAGCCTAGCCTACCCTATCCTAGGTTATCCTAACCTACATAAACTAACATAGCCTACATAGCGTAACCTAACCTAACCTTACCTAGCCTAACGTTTTCTACTTAGCCTACTTAGCCTAGCCACATAGCCTAATTAGCCTACTTAGCCTTGCCTAACCTAGGTTAATTAGCCTACTTAGCTTACTTAACCTAGAATAACCTACGCTAGCGTTGCCTACTCTTGCCTAGTTTAACCTAGCGAGCAATAACCTAGTCTAACATAACTTGCTCTAGCCAATCCTAGCCTAGCCTAACTTATTCTAGCCTATCCTAGCCTAGCCTACTTTAGACTAGCCTAAGCTAGCCTATACTTGAATAACCTGCGCTTGACTCGCCTAGCCTCACCTATCTAACCTAGTGTACAATATCCTAGTCTAACCTAACTTACTCTAGTCGATCCTAGCCTATCCTAACCTAGACTCTCCTAACCTAACCTACATTTTCCTAGCCTAGCCTAGCCTCGCCTAGCCTAGCCTAGCCTAGCCTAGCCTAGCCTAACCTAGCCTAGCATAGCCAAGCATAGCCAATCCTAACCTAACATAACCTAACATAATATAACCTAACCTACCCTATCTTACCCTACCTTACCCTACCCTACCCTACCCTAGCGTAGACTAACCTGATCTAGCCTAGCTTACCCTTGCCTAGCTTAACCTAGCTTAACCTAACCTAACCCAACCTACCCTACCCTACACTAGCCTATCCTAGCCTAGTGTAACCTAACCTAGCCTAGCTTAACCTAACCTAGCCTACTGTAACCTAACCAAACCTAGCCTAGCTTACCTTGACCTAGTCTAACGTAGCCTACTCTAGCCTAGCCTACCTGACCTAGTCTAACCTAGCCTACTCTAGCCTAACCTACCCTACCCTACCCTACCCTATCCTAGCCTATCCTATCCTAGCGTGGACTATCATAGCATATCTTAGCCTATTATAGCCTAGCCTAACCTAGCCTAAATCCTAACCTAGCCTAACCTAACCTACCGTGGCCTAGCCTAACCTAACCTACAATAATATAGTCTAACCTTAACTTCAATAATATAGTATAACCTAGCATACTCTAGCCTAACCTAACCTAGTCTCACCTATCCTAGCCTACCCTAGCTTACCCTAGCCTAGCCTTTCCTATCATGGCCTACCGTACCCTAGCCTAGCCTAACCTAACCTAGCCTATCTTAACCTAACCTAACCTAGCCTAGCCTAGCTTAACACAACCTACCCTACCATACCCTACCCTAACCTAGACTAGCCTAGCCAAGCCTAACCTATCCTACCCTAACATAACCTATCCTACCCTACCCTACCCTACCCTACCCTAGCCTAACCTAACCTAACCTATCCTAACCTAGCCTAGCCTAGCCTAGCCTAACACAACCTATCCTAGCCTAACATAACCTAGCATATCCTATCCTATCCTATCCTCACCTAGCCTAGCCTAGCCTAGCCTAACCTAACCTAGACTTGCCTAGCCTAGCCTAGCATAACCTAGGCTAGCTTATCCTACTAACCTCACCTAACCTAATCTAACCTAGCCTAGACTAGCCTAACCTAACCTAACCTAGCATAGCCTAGCCTAGTCTAACATAGCCTAACCTATCCTAGCCTAACCTAACCTACTTAACATAACCTAGCTTAGCATAGCCTACGCTAGCCTATGGTAGCCTAACCTAACCTACTTAACATAACCTAGGCTAGCCTATTCTAGCATAACCTAACCAAACCTTCCCTAGCCTAAGATAAGATAACCTACCCTAACCTAGCTTAACCTAACCTAGCCTAGTTAGACTACTCCTAAAATATATATTCAAAAGGAATCTTAACTTTTATAGTACAATTTAATTTTATCATATATATTATCACTTTATATTATATAAATTTAAACAATTTTTCTTTATACATTCAAGTTATTTTAATTAAAAGAATATACCATTGATAAAGTATAATAAAATTAAATAATATATTAAATATTTCAATTTGAAAATCATTTTAAAAAATAAATTAAACTAAATCATATTGATAAAGAAATAATTCAAAAACAAAATAAATTAAAAACTATTAATAAAAACTAAAATATAATTTTTTTTATCTGAAATAAATTAAATGTGTTGCACACGTAAAAGCAGGAACTTCAATAGGTATTCACCTAACCGCAAACCTGAGTTTACCGTGCAATATAGTGCTCAAGTGAAAATATTAAATCAAGTAATATGACAGGCAGCATAATACACAGGAAAATATACTCGTGATCCCATCCCCCAAAACCGTACTGGTGTTGAAATCCTTACAACCGAAGGATTCTTTCTCCATTGATTATGTACCCATTATTGGTAATGGGGTTTTAATTTTGGATTACTTCAATTCATAATGTGCTTATAGGTTCTATCCCTCAACCCTGTAGATTTTTCTCTTAGCTCTCAGCATGAACTCTCTTCCTAGCAACTCCATCGACAGGTAAATTTCCCGTCTAGGTAAGTAACCTTTTTTGCAATGGTTATTCATTCTAACCCCAATTTTCTGGTTTTCACATCATATTCCTTTGCCCTTGTTAGGTTCTGGAAACTCTGTCAAGTTTGGTCGAGGGTATCACGGCTGTTAGGAGCGCATACACCGTTAATTAGCCAGGGTAAATTGTACCATACTCCCGACAACTTCTTAAGCGATCCTTATTTTCGGGTTTACAGGGTTTCATCATGGAGGATCTCCAATCAGCTTTCAAGTCTCTGTCACCTAAATTAAAGTGGTGGACACATAAAAGTCGTTTACAATATTCAGGAGGCGGCAGAGCTTTACATTCAATAAAAATTGCTGACGCACTAGATAATAGAACCATACCTGGAACTGGAATTGGAATTGGGATTTCATTTCATTTCTTCAGCTAACATTAGAAGCGCCCTCAAATGACCTGTATCATTCATTTATTTTTCGCTACCCAGTAATTTACAATTAAAAAAAAACAAGCCAACGGAATACAGAGCGATGAGATTAAATGGAATTCCATGCGATTACCATGCTGAAGAAAGATGATCATTGATCTGCATGAACCCGAAAACTGTTTGGGTTCAGAAATCCTCATACAATTGAAAGAGAATCATAAGATCTACAGGGTGCCCTTCGCTTTAAAGATTTAACTGTGGGCTATGGGACTAATATCAATATCTTCCATGAATTCAAACAAAAGTATAAGATAAAGAAAATTCATTACAAATTTCAGTCATCTCACGTCTATCCTGTTGATAATAGAGATATAATAGATGAATATACATCACCCCCAAATTACTGCCACGGGACGGTAATCTTGAATTCCGGTTCATTCTCTTCCCTATGTCAAACTGAAAATTCTCTTGCAGAGGCATCCGGCCTTTGTCTTGCAGAGGCACTACCGCCCTCATCGAAGGTCTAGTATGAACAGAAAACCGATCTTCAATACTCTGATCGCTTGCTTTCTATCAAAATCATAATGACGCCGCTATCTAGTCGCAGACCTTCGCCACGAAATTCTCGTCCAGAAGAATGTTGTGAGGCTTGACATCTAGATGAATAATGTAAGCCAGGCTCAATACGATATTGATTTCTTTGTACGAGTATTTCCTCGCCATCACTTCGGACATACTGTTCATAGCTCCACTTAAAGTTCTGTCCGGGTTTCGACAGAACCGACTGCCACTTTGTAAGAAGTACTGCCATGCTTTGAGGTCTTCGGATTCTTGATCATGTCAGTACTTTGCCCTTTGATGAAAATAAAATTGCTCTCGTTTGAAAGTCTCTCACCGTCTCAGACTGAAAAGACACAGAGAACATAGAGAACATAGATAGTTGAGGACGAAATGGTGAAAAATGATAGGACTCGAAGTGTATTGATATACATATTTGAGGCTCCTAACTCCTCTCCAACCATCCCCCGAATCATGGGCTTTTTTCCTGCAACGGTTACTTCAACGGCTATGGCTTGAGGGCATGGTTGATAGAAACAGATCATCCCTGCTGTCCATGTTTTTTTAACTCCAACGGTTACTTCAATTGACAGCCATGGTTGATAGAAAGCCATAAAGGGCTGAGTTGATACAAAGCCATAAAGGTTACTTCAACGGCTATGGCTTGAGGGCTGAGTTGTCTTCCTCCAAAGCCATAAAGCATAAGCTATAGGATATTAAAATGCTGTATAGGGTTACTCTTAGATTTAATATTGCTGTATAGCATATACTGCCCTAGGACATTTAATATTGTATACATTACGATTTATTGTTTGCCGTAAAATTCCACTTGTGCTTAATGAATATTTGAATTCCAACGCGACGGCAAATTTCAAATAGACGTGAGCGGCAAGTTTGAAATTCAAATGCGCACACGGCAATGCAATAAAATTGAAATTTAAATGGGAACCCATAGTGTGAGAAAGCGCGAGAATACTGCATAAACTCAAACATAGATGCAACGTACATTTATTTCATTAACTACGACATTTCGCCTGCTCGGAAAGATGGATGGAGTGATCGCAAAACAAACGGCACTACTATTGCTATGCGGCTTCCGGAAGCATAGCATGGTTATGTATGGTGAATAGCTGCTATGGGGCGCATTAAATCTCAATCAGGATTTCATGTGTTTATTTTATCTATTCTGTCAACCCCACAAGTCTAAAATTGTATATACTCATGTTTATGGAAGACCCAACACTACTATTGCTAATGCATCTCCAACGATCTAATGATATAATTTTGTGCTTTCAAATATTTTTTTTGTGATATAATTTTGTGCTTTCAAATATTTTGTTTGTGATTACTTTTTTCAGTGGTTTTTTTTTTTCACTTTTATTCATTCAAATACACAAGAGATTACTACAGAGCTCAGCTTTGGAATCCACTTTAGGGTGGTTATAAATATATAAATGAAGTGTTCATTATCTCTGTGTGCCTTTTAATAGATGATTGTACAATATAAATGAGTTAGAAGAATCTATGGTCTTCAATATAAATGAGTTACAAGAGAATGTAAATAATATTCTAGGTACTAATGGAAGATTTCATAAGATAAATAGGAAAATGATAATGCTCTATTTTTTTGTAACACCCCCAAGTTCTATGCTTTTTAAATTAGACATTTGAACATAAATCCAAAGGGGAGTGGACCCCAATGGATAATTATTGTGTGGATGTGGTTAATTATTTATTTATGAAAAATAAATAAAATATTGTGTATGCACTATGACCAGATGAGAAATTGAGATCACATGCCTAATCCATGAGGTTATGGAAAAGGTAGAGACTTTCCCCAAAATCTTTCAAAAATCCTTGAAAGAAATTATTTCTAATTTAGATTTTTGAGGAAAAATCTAAATTCCCCAATGATGAGGAAAGTAGTTGGGAAGAGGTAAAAAGCTGGAAAAGCTGGAAAAGAAGAAAGCAGCTTTAAAATCCCTAAATAAGGGAAGCCTAGGCAAACAGGAATAAAAGCATCCTGAAATTCTGGACGCAGAATTGGAAACAGGCTTTGGGGAGAGCATAGCTTAAATAAGCTGCTCCAGAACAGATTGAGGTTAGTCTGTTCTTGGAGGATCTTAGCTCGGGGGTGAGTTCTGGAGATAGACGAACTCTAAGGTTGGGAGGACTGGTCATAGTAGCGGTATGCATGCATAAATTTGGAGATTTATCTATGAATTTTTATATAAGGTTATATGAATTGTTATGTTCTGATTTCTTATGGAAAGTTTATATGAATTGTTATGTTATGATTTCTTATGCAAAGTTTAGATTGACTGTGGTTCAGTACCTCATGTGATTGCAAACTAAGAGCTATTAGCTGAAAATCGAGTATGTTAATAGTAGGGACCAATGGTTGGATTCCAGGGATAAGTACCCTATAGTATTAAAGTTAGAGATGATAGATTTCCTGAATATCAAATCTAATAACAAATGTACAGGTGTAGCTTGCTGTCTTTTAAAATGAAAATGGAGTTTCTTTGTGTATAAACCGAAGATTTTAATAAAACAGTAAACATGGACAGCAAGTACAATCCAAGGGAAGAGTTGTAAAATGCACCAGAATTACAAGTATGCTGAATAATCTTAACAATAACAGAAGAGAATAGCCCTATTGTTATATGTAGTAAAATTATGGGTAAAGGAAGATTGGAAACCTATCTAAAATACTGGGAAAAGAGCGTCTATCCACTTTCAACATAAACTGCTGTGAAAGTAGTTGAAGCAAAGAAGGTTAACTGAATATAGATAGATGTATATGTAGATATCTATACATAGATGCTGAAATTTTTTAATTATAGAGGTTAGAAAGTCTATAAAGCTTGCTAACTGAAAAAGTTAGGGAAATGGGCATATTGATCTGTTAGAGTTGGAAAAAACTCTGAAAAACGGATCTGCGAAATACAATTGAGAATATGTTTATCTATAGACATATAAATATCAGTCTACTAGGTTGACTCATAGGAATTGAGGTCAAGCCTCAATTTTTCATGGGAAATTTTATAATGAAAAAAGAGTGCCTGTAATTACCAAAGAGAAATTAAAGACTTGAAGAAAAATATTAATGTATAGATGATGAAACAGAGAAAAAAATAAAAAAATAAAAAAATTGAATGGTATCAGGTGCATATAAGTAGAGTATATCTGAGTTAATAGGAAGCTGGGTATGGGAGACGTGACAAATGGTATCGGAGCCCAAGTTGAGAAAACTGGGCAAGTTATGTGCTCACTCAAACACGCCAGATCCTAAGTCTATAGATGTCAAAATGATTAATGAAATATTAATGAGAAAACTCCTAAGATATTTACAAAATTAACTATAGGTAGTTTTCATTTAAGGCTGAAGACAGCGAAGAAAAATTCATTTTTAGACTTGTGTAGGTGAGAAATGGAAATTAGAAAATTTGTATGCACATTTAAACCCTTAGTTTTGAAATGGTTGAGATTAAATTTACGTGTGAACTGATGAGTGAGAAATTGATGCATGAAAATTACGAAACTGTGTCTGAAAACAATTAGTTTGATAAAATATCTATTTAGTAGTCCATATCTACTCTTTTCACATATGCATTCCTCATGCATTTAACAGATTATAATACAGAGTGATCTGTGTAGTTGTAAGGAATCCATTAAATTTAAACCATCTGCTATAATGTTAAAGCTATTAAGCTTACATCTAGAGATTAGTTTATGAAGTGATAAGTGAACTCATTTATGTTAATTAAATTAGATATCAAGGGATCTAGGGAACAGTGAACAATCATTCTAAAAATTTGATGGCATTTCAAATCAACATTTAAAACAGAAATATGATTTTTGTGCTATAGCAGAAATCCATTAATTTCCAAGTTACACCGGATAAAGGTGAAACTATGGAGTTTGGTATTTAGGAATTGCAAAAAGCTAATATAGCATAAAGCCATTTGGAGTAATTTCTCACTGGGGTGGGATATATCAAACCCTTGTCATAACAGAATTTCGTCAGTCCATAAATCTGGGAGGTGATGAAGAGTTCCACTGAGAATAAACATATATATAGTCACCGGTGTAAAGAGGCGGGAAAATAACTTTTTAATAGTTATGCCTTAGCGGAGAAGGAAATTTATCTCTATGCTAGACTGCCTGAAGAAAATTTATTTAAACTAAACTATGATATAAGAGGGTACAGGTATGAAAAGTTTATATAGAAATGTATATTATCAAAAAATAACTACTCAGCATATATGCTAAGTACAAAACTGGATGCAGTGTTAGCAGGAGACTAGATGTGTAAATAACCATAGGAAATGGAATATCCATGGGGATATTCAGAATAGAACTCAAAAATTGATAGATGGTGTAGATTTTAATAATGATTATAAATATGTTAACAGAACCTCAATATACAAATTTATTAACTGAGCAGAAGAAACTGACTCTTCTAAATAGATACAAAGCATATACATATTAATGGAAGCAAAAGAAAAAAATGGTACGGGAGTATTACACCGCAAATCTGGACCAGCATAAAGTAGAACTAAAACAAGGTTTAAGATATTGAAAATTTATGCGAAAATTAAGAGAGACAGTAGCAGCTATATTTACCTTATACGTATTGTATAAAAACAAAAAACAAAAAAATTCATTAAACCGAAATGAGGCCCCAGGCTTTGTGCCCAATATATTTCATAGCGAGCTTAATAAATTGCATACAGTCCAAATTCAAATTATTAACCGTTCTGGCTGAAGGGACCAGAATTCCTCCAAGTACATAATTAAACCAAGGGTTTACATAACCATATATTGGAATAACAAAAGAGAACCCTCGAAAATTGAAATCGATCCATGTGGGAAATGGATAGCATACGGTAGAAGCAGAGGTTCCTCAAT
Source organism: Pinus albicaulis (assembly GCA_034641835.2). Taxonomy (NCBI): domain Eukaryota; kingdom Viridiplantae; phylum Streptophyta; class Pinopsida; order Pinales; family Pinaceae; genus Pinus; species Pinus albicaulis. The sequence continues at coordinate 321,725,313 of CM076570.1, read as the reverse complement.
AATGGAGGGGACAAGCCTGGGAAATGCATAAGCAAGAGTTAGATGACGGAACTACAGGTAAGAGGCAAACGAGCCGCTAGGTTCAATGGTCACCTGTAAAGTACCAAGAGAAGAAACCATGATGAGTATTATCTCTTCGGATAAATGATAAGGTGGGTAACCTATATTACCGAAATCTTTAAAATAAACAGTGGAGTAAAATGAATAACGGGAAGCTGAATAAGTTGGTACGCTAAGGCTTTGCAAAATCTGTAAATCCATACTCTAATAGTGAGAAACAAATGATGGAAGGAAATCCTTACCAGCAGTAGTAGAGTCGAGCTAACAGAATGAGAAAATTTGTACGCCTTCAGCAACGTATAAACCCTCGTAGAAAAATTCCTGTGATATGGGAAATAAAAATAAAAACTACAGAAATTTAAGTTTGACTGTCATAAAACGTTAAATAACTACAAAGAATTAAATCCTTGAACTCGATAAACAAAGGCACTGGAAAAAAAAAAAAAATTTGAGAAGAACATAACGATAGCAGAGAAATTTTTGGTAGTAGACCTTGAAATTTATGCAGGCCTCACCAAGGGCCAAGAAAATCGAATGGAATAGACTCAGTGCTCCTTTATATAAACCGAATGGTATGCAGCAATACATAGAAATCAAATTGAAAAAAAAGGGTCATCCCGAAGTTATATTTGTTATGATAACGTCTTCAAGAAATATGAGAAAAATCGCAGACAGAAAAAAATAAAATGAAATGATGTACAAAAATCCTGGAAATAGCTTCCAAGCGTAGATTTGAACTCTGGGCGGTGGCTGCTCTGTCGGTTACCATGGCGGGGGACGTTTTTTTTTTGCGTTTTCTGGCAAGCTGCGCGTCAGAGGTTGGGTACCTTTGCATGGGGAGTGAAACCACCTCTACATCGCCAGTGGTATTTGCCCATCCAGCACCGTGAAGGAGTCTGAGGGTTAAGACTTCGAAACGGGAGAGCTCTTGTAAGGAGCACCAAAGAATTTGCGTTGCAAATGAAATTGAAATACATTAAAAATCGTATGTTATAACCTATCGAAACCCTAAAACGTAGACCATCCTCATCGTACACGTGGAAGGAGATGCGTAAGGCAAACGGCGAGGCTTTAACTCTCCTCCCGTACTGGTTCTCAAACCCCCGTTTCAGCAATTTGAAAACAATTCTCAATGCCTCAGAAGAATCGAAACCGAGACCTGCTGTTTCCAGAATTTATTCCCTGCTAGATTTTCGATAAGGTAAAGGCGGAGGCTGCGTGGTAACTTTTGGGTCTGGTTCATCTCCCTTTTTTGCCAAAACAGAAGTAGGTTGTGTGCAGGTTAAGTTTCGTGCTGGCGGTGTAAACGATAAATAGCACGGAGCCCTCTTAATCAAATCAAATCAAAATGATCGTAATCGGCGAAGTACTCGACGTGTTTTTAAAATCAAAACCCTAAATGAATCGAACCTTACACCTGGAAGAAATCCAACGGTTCAACTACTTATCGAAAACTCAACCAGAGGAAGGGACAAGCATATCTCTGTGGTGGATGGCAATTGTACTGGGGTGTTGGAGAAATTCAATACGACTCACACAGTGGTACAATAAATTTTTAGAATACGCTTTTTAAATTACTCGAGGTGAAAAGCTGTGATATGTATTTAACATACAGAAATAAGTTTGAAAAACAAGGTAGTGTTTTCATAAATAAATAAATAAATTCAGTAACATAAATGTAGCGTTACAAAAAAAAAAAAAACTTTTGCGCACTCCACGTATGAAATCAAATCAGGTATGCACTGGTTCAGAGTCCCAATAATGATAAACCGCCGTAGGGCGAATGAGTTCGGATTTTATATGATTTCTGCCACGCCGATACGCAGACTTGGACATTATTGCGTGAGATGCTATTTGTATAATTACAAACTGGTAATGATGGACCACGCCATGGCGAATCCGTCAAAAAACTGAAAGTAAACAACGCCAAAAAAAAGTTTACGATTAGGGTTAGACAGGTTCGAAATTTCAAAATTTATAAAAGAAGCGCTGACCTGTCATTGCATCACTAGTTCGAACACCCTACATCTCCACGATGATAGACTTACGCGGGTTTATAGATTTATATGTAGATATATATAGGGTTAATTGAAATGTATATTATGTATTATGTACCTAATCGATATACCAAAGTATTGTCAAAAGTATAGGCTGGGAAGAATACAATAAAATTTTCAAAGGGTTTATATATATATAGGTATTATATACATATATCTATTACCTGTCTATATATGTGGACACCCAACGATAATATCAAAGGGGGAGTTTTATATATATGTGTTATATATATATATATATATATATATATATATATATATATATCGATATGCGCATTCTAATAATTTCATCAATGGATATACATATATGTGTTACATCTATATAGGTAATATATATATAAATGGAACTACATGTAACCAATAACATTGGATTTAAAAGTTATAGTAATGGAAAACGTATGGGGGCAGAAGAAAGAAAGAACGGCTGGTAGGTGAGAAGTGATACCAAACGTCACTTCCAAAGCCACCAAAGTCGACACAAAAGTCTTAAGGTTTATTAACAAGAGTTAATGCAAAGTGGAGTATAATTTAACCTTGCCGTAAAAGTTTCCATCCATAACACTTGGGTGAGTACCCTTGCGGTTCTGGTTTAAAAAAAAAAAAAAAAATACAACAAAGAGTAGCTCGATATGGGCAAAGTGATAGAAAAGTCACATCAATAGAGACATGTGGGGGTACATATGTAAAGGTTTTGATGGACTAACCAAATCCGTTGAGGATATGTAAAGTGTTAACTCTAAAAAAAAAATTAGGATTATATCATGTATACATTACACTAAACCCAAGAATGATATATATGCATAGTAGTTGTATACGAAACCTTTTTGGTTAGGAAATCAATTAGGAATACTACAATACAAGCTAAGGAATAAACCCTTGATATTAAAAAGGAGATTTTAAAATCTTAAGTTGATGTCATGGGTTTCTTATCTAGTACTTTTATTAATGATCAGTAAAAGGATGGCATATTATTATGGAAAATGAAGAACTTAATAGAAACATAAAATATAGTGTGAAGGTTGTGAAACATAACCCCCTATTAAGTTATGACTAGATGTCGATGTGTAACATGGCATCTGAAGTGAATTATAAAAAGAGATGAGTTAACCTATCGGTTTCACAATTATTATCGAGAAATAATATCTCTAAGAAGAATGTTATAAATGAGGTTGGACAATTGGATGATCATTCCAACTAGAAATATACATAATGACATAATGAATTAAGAGAAGAGGTGAAACGAGAAAGATTACCAGCACTTATGTAAGTATAAGTCAACGTAAGAAATAAATATTCAAGGTCGAAAGTTGAGATGATAATCATATATATAATTATTATAATGGCTTTGAATTAACACATAATTTCATATGTGACATATGAAATTTAGACTTAATATATATATGGAATGGTTGTTAAGGAATTGTAAAAGAAAAATTCATATGTAGAGTTGGTTAATGATTGAATGGATGAAAATTTAAAAGGGTAAATTCTACAATAGATAAAAATGAACTTAATTCAAGTGAAGTGGATTCATTTAATTGAGCATACGTATGGTGATGGTATAAATTTAAACTAATAGATATTGGTCAAAGAGGAAAATGTTGACAGTTAGAACCATTACCTGTTGGTAAGGATAATTAAAAATGACATATATATTATTAAAAAAAATAGGTTTATGACTTTGAGGGGGGAGAAATATATATATATACATATATTTTAGTCACCTATGGATTTGTAAAATAGTAAAAATGAAAACAAGGTTTCAACCCTTACGAGATATGAATAGATTATTCATATAAAGTGGTGATAAAAGTAAAGATTTTATTAAGGGAATCAATATTGGTGTATTAAGAGACTTGTAACTCAATTATATCCAAGTGTGACTAAGGAGATTATAAAAATAAAATGTACGTAGGAAAATTAAATGAAAGTGTAATCCTACGATATCTCAAAGGGACGAGATGAGAAAAACTTTATACCCACAAGGTTAAGGGAGAAGGACTAATTCACTAGGGAAAATTGAAAATGAATTCACCTTAAAAGTTTATAAGTAAAGTGGAATGCCATATTTAATCATATGACTGGAATATTATTACTCTACTTATAGTTAAAGGAGTAAGAATTTTTTTTTAAAAGAAAAAAAAATAAAATTGAGAAGGTACTGGAAGTACAGCTATGAACTGAGAAAGGGTAAGCATAACCATGCATATGATACAGTTGTTTTCTTTCATTTATGAGTACTAATGAAAAGTTGTAAAATTGTTTAGCCAAGTGTGTAACAGGAAATTGTACACTCTGGAAACAAGGAGAAAAAAGAAGAAGGGAAGTGCAGAAAAATCACCTAGAAAATCGAGAAAAGCTGAACTGGACCAAGTTGCGTGAGGAGAGAATCTCACTGAAAAACAAGAAAGGATAAGTAGTGTACTAAAAGTGCACTAAACTATTATGAACCTGAACGGTTTGACTAATAATTGGATTTCTTGAAATTATTGAAATTCAGAATTTTGTTGTGGATTATCAATTATATGTACCTGATATTACTTACATTGGTATGAATGGTGGACAGAGAAAACGGAATAAAAGATTTTCCAGACAGACTTCTTGCAAAGAAGTAGGAAGGAAATCAACTGCATAAGGCATCAGTAAATAGAATGGAAGCAGGAGAGTACTTTGCAGGAAACTGAGCAAGGACAAAGAACAAATCTTCGTCAAAGTTGAAAAATCAACGTTAAAGTGTAGCACCGAGGAAGGTGTTGGAAAGGGGGAAAACTAATGGCTTATAAACTGGCCTTACCCTTACATGTTAAATTGCATGATGTGTTTCATGTCTCCTTATTGAAAAAAAAATAAATTTACATGATGCTTCTCACAGTATTGATTTGAATGTGATCCAGGTGGGACCAGAAGAGGAATTCCTTCCAGAGCTGCTTCAAATCTTGGAGCGGGAAGAAATTGAATTGTGCAATTGAATAGTAGCTAGAGTAAAGGTGCAATGGGAGCACTTTACTGCTGAAGAAGCTACATGGGAAAGAGAAGCTGAGATGATGGAAGATCATCCATCTTTATTTTCCAAAATGAACTATAGTAGTTAGTTGTTAACACCGAGGACGGTGTTTGTTTTCAGAGGGGGAATATGTAACACCCCCAAGTTCTATGCTTTTTAAATTAGACATTTGAACATAAATCCAAAGGGGAGTGGACCCCAATGGATAATTATTGTGTGGATGTGGTTAATTATTTATTTATGAAAAATAAATAAAATATTGTGTATGCACTATGACCAAATGAGAAATTGAGATCACATGCCTAATCCATGAGGTTATGGAAAAGGTAAAGACTTTCCCCAAAATCTTTCAGAAATCCTTGAAAGAAGTTATTTCTAATTTATATTTGTGAGGAAAAATCTAAATTCCCCAATGATGAGGAAAGTAGTTGGGAAGAGGTAAAAATCTGGAAAAGCTGGAAAAGTAGAAAGCAGCTTTAAAGTCCCTAAATAAGGGAAGCCTAGGAAAACAGGAATAAAAGCATCCTGAAATTCTGGACGCAGAATTGGAAACAGGCTTTGGGGAGAGCATAGCTTAATAAGCTACTCCAGAACAGATTGAGGATAGTCTGTTCTTGGAGGATTTCAGCTCTGGGGTGAGTTCTAGAGATAGACGAACTCTAAGGTTGGGAGGACTTGTCATAGTATCGGTATGCATGCATAAATTATGGAAATTAATTTCAGTCTGTATTAAGTATATAAGGTTATATGAATTGTTATGTTCTGATTTCTTATGGAAAGTTTATATGAATTGTTATGTTATGATTTCTTATGCAAAGTTTAGATTGACTGTGGTTCAGTACCTCATGTGATTGCAAACTAAGAGCTATTAGCTGAAAATCCAGTATGTTAATAGTAGGGACCAATGGTTGGATTCCAGGGATAAGTACCCTATAGTATTAAAGTTAGAGATGATAGATTTCCTGAATATCAAATCTAATAACAAATGTACAGGTGTAGCTTGCTGTCTTTTAAAATGAAAATGGAGTTGTTGTGTGTATAAACCGAAGATTTTAATAAAACAGTAAACATGGACAGCAAGTACAATCCAAGGGAAGAGTTGTAAAATGCACCAGAATTACAAGTATGCTGAATAATCTTAACAATAACAGAAGAGAATAGCCCTATTGTTATATGTAGTAAAAGTATGGGTAAAGGAAGATTGGAAACCTATCTAAAATACTAGGAAAAGAGCGTCTATCCACTTTCAACATAAACTGCTGTGAAAGTAGTTGAAGCAAAGAAGGTTAACTGAATATAGATAGATGTATATGTAGATATCTATACATAGATGCTGAAATTTTTTAATTATAGAGGTTAGAAAGTCTATAAAGCTTGCTAACTGAAAAAGTTATGGAAAGGGGCATATTGATCTATTAGAGTTGGACAAAACTCTGAAAAACGGATCTGCGAAATACAATTGAGAATATGTTTATCTATAGACATATAAATATCAGTCTACTGGGTTGACTCATAGGAATTGAGGTCAAGCCTCAATTTTTCATGGGAAATTTTATAATGAAAAAAGAGTGCCTGTAATTACCAAAGAGAAATTAAAGACCTGAAGAAAAATATTAATGTATAGATGATGAAACAGAGAAAAAAAAATTAATAAATAAAAAATATTTGAATGGTATCAGGTGCATATAAGTAGAGTATATCTGAGTTAATAGGAAGCTGGGTATGGGAGACGTGACATTTTTTTTCATTGGTTTAAGAAATATGTAAGTCTATGTAAGTGTTATTTTAAAAAATCAAATCAATCTTTTTAGACATATTTAGAATTGATTTTTATAATTTATTTATTTTTAATAGTAGATTTGTTGAACTTACTTTACAGTTTTGAGAAATATTTATTAACTTACAAATTTGTGATATCTTTTTCTTCAGTGATATGATGAATAATATTATTTTTCCTCACTTATATGAAAAAGATTTTTGAAAAAAGAGCTTTATAAGTTTAATTTTTATGATTTAAGTTTTCATGAACGTATAAAACTCTAATTTAAATTTTTTTAGCAAATAAAAATATTTCAATAAATATTTGAAATATTATAATCATTAATATGTATAATATATTATATTTAATTTCATTTATTATATATATATATATATAATATTTTTAATAGTTATTTAGTTTAGTTTTAATTTCATATATATTGTATTCTATTTTCATTTCATTTATATAATTATGTAATATTGTCAAGTATATATGTATAATTTTGTTTTAGTATTATATGTGTGTGCGTGTTTTTTAGGTAAGAGTTAAAAGTCAAGATTTCATAATAGAAGAATTAGTTAATGCATACTGGAACTTTATATTAATTCAATTTTTTTTATTAGTAATATTTTTTTTTTATTTTACAAAATTTAAATTTTTATAATGGTAAAGTAATTTTAATACATGAATGATGAAAATTTTGGATAAAAATTGTACAATTGTAGTGGATAATCATACCAGTCTACTTTATTGTTGCAAAATTATATATATATATATATATATATATATAAACAAAGCCTTCAAATTATTACTATAAATGTTGGAGATATATTTATCCACAAAACATAGAAAAATTTATAAAATCAATCAATTATGATGATTATCTATTAATTTATTAATAAAAATAACTATAACTATGGATAACTAAGAAATTAATCCATAATCATTTTCGCAGATTGCTTTTATATTCACATAGTATTAACTAATCCATTATCCCATCAATGATCATAATAGTTGATTATCCATAATCCCAACAATAACCATAGAGTTGATTATCCTTAATCCCATTAAGTATATTTTAATTAATAAGTTGACTAATAATTGTAAACATAAAAATGGATATTGTGGAGATGTCAAATAACCCTCCTCAAAAACTCACACCACATAAATCTTCAAAATATCAAACTGATTAATAATTTTATATTTGGGTATTGCATTTAACATGTATCTCAAACACTTTTGTTTAAAAGTTTAATATGTAAATGCATATGTAGTTGCATTATGAGTTTAGTTTAGCACGAGTAAAAGATTATTTTTATAAATGAATGTACTTAACATGCATATTAAGAAATATAGATTAAAAGTTTAATATGTAAATGCATGATGAGTTTAGTTTAACACTAGTAAAGACTTATTTTTATAAATGAATGTAATTACCTAAATTAAATTAATCTAATTATATAAATTAAATTTATTGCAAATATTGATAGAAATTAATGTATAATAAATATCAAAATATTTATTTCACATTGTTAAAATTTAAAAAACATATAAAATTTAATTAAATTATAATTTAATTTTAAATTATTATTATTAAAAAAAATTAGTATATAAATAAATAAAAGGTATGTAATAGGATTCTTAATAATGGAGATTTGTATTCTTTTTACCATGAAAATTCTTATCTTTTAAATAAGTTTTTTTACAATATTATAGGCTAAAAACTTATCAATTCCACATACCTAAATGTCCACAACTTTACTTAAATAGAAAATATATATTTTATTTATAATATTTTTTAATTAAGTTGAAAAGAAAAAAGAGAAAAATTACCTTTAAGATAAATCTCAACATTCTTTTTTCACTATTGATAAAAATATTTTGTAAATATTTTGCAAATATTAAATCTCTATCATCCATATATTAATTATTAATTAATTAAATTAAGTTTCTCAAATTTTTATTCAAAATGAACTGTAACACACAACTCCTTACAAACTACATTTTTATCCTATCTCTTTATGCAAATTAACCATTGTAAAAAAACACATAAATAATTGCTATAGCTGGAAGGAAATTATCAAAACGTTATGTTAGCACCCATCATAGTTTTCTTTATTTTTTGTTAATTCCGTAGGACCCGTTTGTTCTATTATTTAGAGCAAGTTGCCAAATAAATACATCAAGGAGAAGAGCCTCAACAAAGCCAGTTTGCTCCGGTGAAATAAGTTGCAGAAGAAGGGCTTTAAGTCGATTGACCATAATCGTTGAAAGAATTTTATAGATAACATTACAAAGTGCAATAGGACGAAATCCCACTGGTGTATCAGCCTGCTTCTGTTTCAGAATAAGAGTAAGGAAGGTGGCATTCAGAGCTGGATATACCTTGCGATGCCTCTAAGATTCTACAACCACATCCGTTATATCCTAACCCATAAACTGCCAGGCTGCTTTGAAAAATTCCGCAGTAAATCTGTCAGGTCCCGGAGATTTATTCCTGGGCAAGTGCATAACAGTTGCTTCAACTTCCTCCAAGCTTACTTCTCGCAATAACGCTAAATTCTGTTCTCTGGTAATGATAGAGGGAATATGCCTTGTTATTTTAGCAATGGCATCTTCTCGTTTTGGCAGAGGCTCTGTGATCAAGTCTTTAAAGTGATTATGTAACTCTTGTGCCATTTCCTCATGTTCGACAATATGATTACCATTACGATATTTTAAAGAGAAAACGCGATTATGCTGCCTGCATTGAATCATTGTTTTATGGAAAAAATTAGTATTATTCTCTCGAGATTCGAGATTTTTGTTTCTACAAAAGTTCTTCCTGTTTTCGCCGTTCTTCTAAACTGCTAAGGGTAAGACCTTCTTCGATGCTCAAAGCTTCCGTTCGACCATGCAAAATCATTTGTTGCTGCAAGTCTTTCATTTTTGCTTGAAGGCGAAGTTGATCCTGATGGATATTACCAAACCGTTCTTTATTCCATCTTTTAATTTCAGTTTTTAACTGCTTAAGACGAAGCTTAAAGGAATGCATATTATTCCACCCAGTAGGTAAATTCATTGCCCACCAGTGCTTTGCTTTATCTAAAAACTGTGGATCTCGGAGCCAAAAAATTTCAAAACGGAAAGGCCGATTCTGAGGGCCAGATTTAACATCAATATCCAAACGAATCGGCCAATGGTCCGACCCTAAAGAAGGTAAAATTGCCGCTTCATAATATACATCAAGGCTGAATAGCGCTTCTGATGCAAAAAACCTATCCAAGCGAGATGTTATTTGATATCGTTCGCCTCTGCGATTGTTCCATGTGAATTTACCATTCACAGTTGGAATGTCTACAAGATGAAGATCCGTAAGAAGATCACGGAATAACACCATATCTAGATCTTCACGCCTAAGTCCTCCTTTCTTTTCATCCAAATTCAAAATCATATTAAAGTCCACACCCAGGAGCCAATACTGGGCAGGAAATAACTGATGGAGAGTTCGAATATCCTTTAGAAAACTCTGTCTCTCCCCTGGAATAGACGGACCATACACTGCAGAGATAAAGAGCTACTCTTGAGAGCCTTTTTGCCTAAAACACCCAGATAGAATTCTAGGAAAGGCAAGCCAACCTTCCACTACAATTTCCGCCGGGTTCCAAAGTACTGCTATACCACCTGTTGTACCACGAGAATTGATTGCCATAGATTCGTAATGAGGATTAAACGTTTTAAGAAGACTTCTCAATTTACATCCATTTATCTTCGTTTCTTGAAGTAACATTACTTGAGGTTTTTTAGACCGCAATTTCTCTTTTAAAAATCGTTGCTTACCTCGACTATTGAGGCCTCGGATATTCCATGACAGAACTTTCATTGAGAAAACTTCGGAGGTTGTTGAAAGAATGTTGTTAACGGTACTATCTTACCGGTATTGATCAGCATTTCCCCTACTAACTGTATAGATTCTTGCAAAGTTCTTCGTCCCCGCTTCTTCGGAACTTTTCCAGGATTAGGGGCTGTGGTTGCCTTTTCCACAGCTTGGACCTCCTTATGTGCTTGCACTGTGAGATACCTTTCAAAATTTTCTTTATATAATTTTTTTTACTCAATAGGAATGAATCTATCATCAATATTCTTCCAATCATTCACGAGCCGCTTGAGAACTCTTTCTTCAGCGCAAAGTTCCTCTTTATGCTACTCAACATCCATAGGGATTTGATCTAGCAGTAAATCCGGTGACGTACTCGAGGTACGCTCAGTATCTTCAATAATTTTTCTTTTCTCGGACTGACTTCGTTGAGTGCTAGGTTCCTCAACAGGACGGCCACCTTCCAAATCTGCAACTTGTGAAGCTATATTCATTGGTTCTCCTTCAGTTTGCAGGACCTCGTATTGATTGGCTGATTGAGTTGTCAAATTTTTGTGCTCTTGTGTATCTCAAGAACGACTACTTCATTTTTTAGCTGGGACAAGAATAAAACCTTCTTCCTCTGTTCGGATTTGGTCAGGGTTTATAAGGTTCGGAGGAGGAATTTCAGCAGCATTCAAAGGGAAAGATTTATAGATATGGCCATATTCATGGCATCGCCTACAATGAAATGGAATGTGCTCATAATCAAGAAGTTGATTCCAGATTTTACCCTCATATTCTAGTTCAATCATTTCAGGCAAGGGCTCCGATATGTTCATATATACACAAATGCGAGCAAAATAAGTGCATCGGCCCCTCCGAGTTATATCAACCATCTTAACAAAATTTCCTATAGAATTTCCTATGCCCTCGAGAATAGCTGGAGCCCAAAAATCAATCAGAAGGCCAAAAAAACGAACCCAAACCAGGGCAGCAAGAAATTTCTCCTGATCTGGGTTGTAACATTCTTCCCATTGTCGAATAAAAAGACCTGCATTGCTATAGAAATAAGGACCGCCTTCAAAAATGCGTTCTTTATCTAACAGATTAGTGAAAGTAACAGTAAAAAACCCTCTGGCCCCAAATTTCAGGTCAATATGACCTTTGGGTTGCCATTTTATTTGTATCCATTTCAGTAAATCCTTCTCTGTAGGCCAGACTAATATGAACTTACAGATTAAATCATGATCTTTCATATAACCGCGGTACTCATTCAGTGTTGTTGTAGGTATAGTGAATCTTGGCTTCTTAATAGACCTTGGCAAAAAAGACCCTTTCGACTGAGCTTGCTAGGCGGCTCCCAAAACTGGTGAAGAATTATGAGTTCCCTCGCGCGATGGCTGAACACACCCATCATAGTTTTCATGTGAAAATACATTGTAATAATTTATATTAAAAATATAGTAGTTCTTTTTATTTAACAGTAATGACACAACATGCATTATTCGACATGCCATATTGTTGATATCCAATGTAGCTAACTCATTTCATAAGCCAAGCTAAATGTATGGCCAGGTATGCCTCGATATGATCCACTATGGTAAACGTATTGTACTCGGCTTGGAGATGTTTCTAGAATACCTACCTGCAGTTTTCGGTGACCACCAACCCTATAGGCTGCACGTAGGGACATTTGGCACTTTTGAGTTGTCGATCTACCTAGGTCCGATCTGACGATTGTATTTGGCCATGATAGGGTTAGTGTAACCAACCCGGACCAATACCCCAGCTCATTCTTGGAGTTTTCTTCCCTTTTTTTCCCAGATCAAGCTCTACAGCTATGGAGACCTTACTATGCACAGATATGGTCATCGACTACCCTTATCTCTAGTTCGTTTTCTCTCTACTGGTATTTGACTCTGAACCTAAATAATTTTTCATCCTTGGTTACTTGTTTGGAAGCTCACTGCCGATTCATATCTTTTGGTCTCGACGGGATTTTGAGGCACTGAGAGAGATAGGCACTGTGGCCTATGGTGCATTTGGACACACGACACTCCCTATGGTAAGTCTATTTGCTTTGCATAGAACTGTTCTTAGCTCGTAGGTGTTCAAAGGTGAAATTGTATATCTTTCTTAAGTTTTTGTCTTTTGTTTGTGTTTTGGTAGGTTATGGGACCACCCACTTGTAACGCCACTAGCCCTCCTCATCGTGGCCACGACTGTTCTAGATTTTTGGTTTAATTCCTTTTACCTCGCTACTTGTAATGTATCTAAGGGTTAGGTTAAGAGGCATTCATGAACTGGGTTTGTTCCTTCAAACATTTTCATAATGGATGTATTTGTTACAATGGAGTGTTTGTAAATAATATTTCAATATTGTTTATTTGAAATCAGTTTCGGCCAAGGGTATTTTTAGCTCTTCTGGTGACATACATTAGGCTGACTTTTTTAATATGGTTTTTCTTTACCCTTGGAACTTCCAATTCTTCACGATGTAATGCTATGATTTAAATGTGTACAAATTTTGGGGTGATAATCCATTGTTTTTGGTTTCATATCGAATTACAGTCCCTTGTCATTACCATTTTAGGTTGGCACTGTTGTCAGGGTTCCTGTCATCCTGCCAACAAGAGTTATTTGTTAATTTATTGTTACATTAATATATGAAACTAGTATAATACCTTGAATTAATGCATGTACCTGTTGGGTTATTAATGTTGTAACTGTAATATTATTCATGAAATTTTGTAAATTGTTATAATCGATTTCTTACGCCATGAAGGTTTTGCTACACACTGGTTTAGTTTAGTTGACTCATAGCTTAATGTTATTTCTGATAAATTTCATGGAATGTATATCATTTATTCATGGCTATTTTCTAAAGAAACATTCGATAGAGAGAACCCTTTACCCCCAAGATTCCATCTGCCCATGTGGTGTACATAATTTTTCTAAGGTTTGGTATCATATTTTTTTAGAATCCTCTTTGAACTTAACTAATGTCTGTCTATAGTTTGATTCATCGCGAACTATATTCTTGGATTAAAGGTTTTATTTTTGTTATACCATCGCTCCTTGGTGGCCAGTTAATGATTTTTGTCTACTAGTCTGGATTACCATATTATTTATCGGTTTTACCACAGTACATACTTTAAAACTGTCAACAGGGCATGAAACCATTAAGATTCACAATAGAACTTACATATTAATGTTATAGAAAATTTTAAGTAATAGGAACACACACATAACTTGTAACATTATATTTCAGTTTTCTCATACTTATTTGGTTATGCTCTTAAGTAGAGAACACGACTTGAAAGATAAATTAAAGACTCTTATTTGGATTCCCTACAAACCGGATGGGATCCTTAAACCAAACACTGTAGAATCTAATTTGGATTCTACACCACGGAGATCCCCTTACTTTTGGAGATACATTTTCAACCATCAACATGTAACACCCCCAAGTTCTATGCTTTTCAAATTAGACATTTGAACATACATCCATAGGGGAGTGGACCCCAATGGATAATTGTTATGTGGATATGGTTAAATACTTATTTATGAAAAATAAATAAAAGGTTTATGTGTGCACTATGACCAAAGTAGATTTTGAGATCACTTGCTTAATCCATGAGGTTATGGAAAGAGGTTAAGACTTTTCCCAAAATCTTTCAAAAAACTTTGAAAGAAATTATTTCTAATTTAGATTTTTGAGGAAAATCTAAATTCCCCAATGATGAGGAGTAGTTGAAGAGGTGAGAAAAAGCTGGAACAGCCGAGGAAAAGCTTAAAGCAAAACCTTTAAAGAGTCCTGCACGGGGCCTAGGCTAAACAGAATAAAGCATCCCGAAATTCGGACGCACCAAGTCGTGTGCTTGGGGAAAGCACAGCTTAAATAAGCTGCTCTAGAACAGATTGAGGTTAGTCTGTTCTTGGAGGATCTCTGCTCGGGGGTGAATCCTGGGAGATAAAGAGGATTATAAGGTTGGGAGGACTGGTCATGGTAGAGGTATGCATGCCTATTGTTGGAGATTGATGTAAGTCTATCTTAAATATATCCCTGCTTTATGAATGGTGATGTTATAATTTCTTATACAATTTATGAATTGTGATGTTATAATTTCTTATACAATTTATGAATTGTGATGTTATAATTTCTTATGCAATTTATGAATTGTGATGTTATAGTTTCTGATAAATTTATGAGTTAGTATGTTATGGTTCATTCTCAAGATTGTAGATTAATTATTGGTTCAGGAACTCATGTAATTGTAAACCAAAGCGATGATAGCAGAGACAAATGGTTGGAATATAGGGATGAGTATCTTGTAAAATGGAGTTAGAAATGGTAGATCCTTTGAACAGCTGATCCCATGATTAGGTACAGGGGTAGCTGGCTGCCTTTCCAAGGAACATTAACTTACTGTGTGTATAGACAGAAAATGTTAACAAACCAGTAACCATGAACAGCAAGTACCAAATAACTAAAAATATCATAACAATATTGGTGACACAGAATTCTCTGTAACAAATCACAGAAGATAGGACACAACAATTCTGTGATAGTAGTATGGGGTTCAGGGTGTCAGTTGGGAGGCAATGGAAGGAATTGAAAAATTAAGAATGTAAATTATTCTATTAACTGGAAGTGTAAACATATGAAGGCAGAATTTGAAGCCTAGCTAAGTAAGAGAATCTAACACTAGGGAATCATTGAATCTGCACCCAAGTGTCAACCAAATGTTGTAACAGTAAAGAGAAAAGGGAAATCCTACTTGCACAATCATTGTGTGATAAAAAGTTGTGTGAGGGAAGATTGTAAGCATATGTAAGAATACAATGAACATAGCATCTGGTTACCATCCATAGAACTACTGGGAAAGTAGTGGAGCAATGGAGGTGAACTACGTAGAGATAGATGCATGCGAGGAAGCATACATCTATACTTCGATGCTGAAACTTTACCTATTGAAATTATTAGCAGGCCGGCAAACTGGGAAGTTTGGTTAAGGGCCTAGTGATCATCCTGCACAGAAAACCTGAGACATACAAGGTGAAATACGTAGATATATAGTCTACTAGATGAACTGAGAAGAGGGGAGGTTAAGCCCAAAAATCCTCATGGAAATTCTTGTATTCCAGGGCTGACTGTAAGTACTGAAAAGAATCTAAACCCCGGATAACAGTCTGCATTGTGGCTGATGCATTATAAAAACTATAATTGTTATCGACGCATAAAGCAGAGAATATAAAGTTATGTGATATGGGTAGCACTCATCATAGGGGTGATGAATACAGACATATTATGAATATAGACCTTAAGAGAGACCGGTTGGATCTCATTCGGAGTAACCATGAGGTATAACAGACGTTATTAAACAATAACATAATCCCGTGAAAAAAAAAAAAAAAAAATGGGTTTGGGAGACGTGACAAATGGTATCGGAGCAAATTTCAAAAATTGGGCGAGAAATGTGCTCACAAAGAACTAGTAAACTGTTATAAATTTTATGAAAATTAAAAATATTATTTGACTGCTTAAAGATACACACGGGATATTTTATGCGTGTATATGGGCTAGAAAAACATTATAGCAGAACTGAAGCATGCATGGTAGCTAAACAAATAAAAGAATACAGTAAGATATTAGAGTAATGGAACTCAAAATTTTACTAGAAAAGAGAAATTCTATATGAATTTATAACGTTATGCGGGTATAGATTGAACTTCGAGAGCTATTCTACCCTTGAAGCACCTGAATCATAGCAAAGCACTTGAATTAAACTCAAATGTTTTCTAGTCAAGTACTATTAACTACATATAGTATACACCAAAAGAAAAGTGGAATTAAATAGTATGCATGTTGAAACAAGTAGTTATAAATTATTGTTAAACTTCCAAGCAAATCTTCACTCACAGAAAGTGTAGAGCATATTGGGTTTTAATTTATTCCTAACCATTGAAGGATATGGAATGGCTATAAAAAAAAAAGGTATGTATACATTAACAAGTATCCAAAGGGGTGCATATAAGTCTTTTTAAAATCGACTATAGGTGAGATATATATACAAAAGAGGAAACCATAATTTTTCTCTTTACATCTATATATGTCATATATCATACAAGAATTTCGCATTTATTACCAAGTGTACCCCGTTAGTACAAGTCGAATTTTTTTTTTTTCCATGACTACAAGGTAAACCATATAAGCCAAGGTAAATACATTTTTCAACTCCATGGAAATACCAAAGACTAAAATTTTTCATATACCCCGATAATAATATAGTTGGTATGTTGATATTTAGTCTTTGGCATTAGTGAAAAAGGCGCCAGTGTAAATTGTGGTAAAGACATCAAGAATATATAAACCCTACATGTGAAAAAGAATGCATCATGAATACGGATCGTTTATGAAAAAAAGATAATCGGACTGCAATGAATATAATGATGAAATGTGATATTAAAATAATCGGAATGAATATAATAATGCAAGGAAAAAAGATAATCGGACTGCAATATGATATTAAATATATAATATCACCGAATCTTCAAACTGCATCACGAAATGGTGAGGAGAATAATAGTTAATAATGGGGCGGAGTCGGACTCTCCACCCAATAAAGCTGCCCGATAAACAACAAGCCAGAGCGCTGAGTACTAAACCGGAGTGGCGTTCAGGTCTTGAACCTAGGACCACGGGCCGCCGTCCACAAAGTCCTCGGACTGTAAAGACGTGATAAGCCACGGCTTTTCCATGAATAAGATTTTAATACGTTCCACTAGGGTTCTGTAGATGCATGGGCAGATATTATGGGCGACGAAGTAAACCAAATCTGCCAAACGACAGAAAAATCTAACGTGGCAAGGGTAGGTCCTGTTACGAATAGAAAGTAGACAGATGATTTGCGCTGGTTAGGAAGGCATTCAACTGGGTTAAATCGATGATTAACATTAGTTATAACCTTTGAAATAAAATAAATTAACCATAGCATAACCGTATATCTATATTTACATATAGGTGTATCAAAAAGATTTTAATTAAGTCACAAGTATAGATATATTCCGAGGTATCAAGAAAACTTTCCTTTGGGCTTGGATACCCTCGACAACAAACTATACATATATACCTAGGCAAATCTGATATAAGCGCTAATCTAAGAGCTTATCTAATATGCAAATGATATAAGCGCTGATCTAATATACATATGACCTGCAGACAAAATATAATAACGGAACCTACCTATGAATTGTATATACATGCAAATCGAATCTAATTGCAGAGAAGTGCTATGCAAAGAATGCCGCAGGTTTTGGTTTTAGTGTAATACCGGTAGGTATACATTAAACAGCAGATAAAGAAATAGGGTAGAGTTATAGAAAGAAGAAAAAAAAACAACAAAGCAGATCTGCCTCGAGCTTATTCTTAATAGAATGGTTGACTAACAGAAATTTATAAAAACGAGAGAACGCCAGAATAGTAACCCTACGTAACGCCGAATAAAACGATGATTTAAACTCCAAATCTCGGAGTAGAAAGGGGAAAATTGACAGTAAGATTTCCGACCATGGGAGTGCTGAAAAAACCCACAATTGCATGGGACGATTTTACTGTTTGCTCCGAGGAGTTACCCTCGCTGGCCGAAACCCTGATGGCTGCCGGATCATCACATGCTGGGAACCGAGATAGATCCCTGTGCTTCTAAAACCAGCATGGCAGGTCGACGGCTTTCCCTCTTTGCTCAGCAGGTTATGAGCAAGCATCCTCGAGTTAGATAGGAAGAATCAGAGAACTGAATCGGCGTAAGAGCTTCAAATAAAAAGGAAACTTCAAAACCCTAAACTCTCCTGCTCTGAGCTCCAGAGAATCCCGAAATTGATTCAGGAAACCGCCACATCGTTAGGAGGGTACCAGGCTGTGTTACTATAGCTCGCAACCCCAACTCGCACGATAGCTCAGATTAAATCAAGTGCAGTGCGATGCTGACCTTTCAGCCCAGCCCGGGTACGCTTGTTGAGCTTTCAGCGTATGAAATCACATCAACCAGACTCTGGTTCAGAAACCCCATCATGATACACCGCCGGAAGGTGAATAAATCCGATTATTATATTATCTCTGTCATGTCGAACCTCAGTTCTGAGCGTTATGGCGGAATACGCAACCCTTGTAATTACAGCCTGTACATAGGAACCTTGTGGTGGCGGATCTGTCGACGATCTAAAAGTACATAACGCCATTTCAGTTCACAAATAGGGTTAGAACAGTCAACAAAAACCAAGTTGAGCGACGAGCTGATCTGGCATTACAGCACCAGCTCGAACGCCCTACATCGCCACCATGACAATCTACGTGGATGGAATGTGAGCGTCAAAAGGGTTAAATTGAATGGTTATTGTGTATTAAAGTACCTAGATACATAAACAAAGCCGTGTCACAATGTCGGCGGAGAAAATACACAGTAAGTGCACAAGAATAATATATATTTTCATCGGCGTATATATACCGATATAATACCGGTCACTATTTGCAAAAGTCAACGGAAGAAGTGGTATTATTCATTAACGTATACCGTCCAATTATTTTGACCACGGTAAAAATTCAATACAATTAGATATATTAAGCCAAAGAGATATGCGAAACATAAAGTATTCGAGTTCATGATATATATACATGTGGAATATATAGTCGTATGTGTGTATAGGCTATAATCATATATATGGGTGGTGCATATCAATACATAGGCCGCGACCTGCGCCGGAATGTACATAGCCGAGAGTTACATGCGCCGGAATGTACATAGCCGAGAGTTACATGCGCCGGAATGTACACACATATATATATACTCAAATCGATAATACCATTTAACTTGCCGTGAATATATATGTATTATGGTTGGTAATAAAAAAACAAAATGACCTAAGGGATATATATATCGGAAATGAAAAACAAAGGCTTTAAGATTTCTATAGATAGTGGATTAATTATGTTATATATATATTTGTTATATATATATATTTGTTATATGAAAAAAAGGGGTTGGATATAATTATGATATATATATATGTAGATATGGAGGGACTATATATATATATATATATAAGAAAATTATACATTGTAATGAAAAGATATGCAAGTATTACATGGAGAGTAGGATCACATAAGTGAACTATGTAGATATTAATGTACATATATGTGTTATGAAAAGGGTGTGGAAATTTTAAATTACTCTATCTCATAAGGTAAATATGTGGATTTTATAATAAAATACATGAATATGTTATAACTATATAGAAATTTCTTGAACTATGTTATAACTACATTTGATGTATGTTATAATCAAATACATGAGTATGTTATAACTATGTTGCACTAGAGGTATAGCGGCATCGATTCATGGATATAGAAATATATACCATACCGTGCAAAAAAAGAGTGCGCCTTCCACAATTACATCAAGGGACATAAATAAATACATAGAGGTTTCATATGTATTTATATATATAGGTTTTCACTATATAAAACCGTAGGTAATTTTAAAATGAACTTTATAAATTGACCGATAGATATAGTGGATAGGTATGAGTGTCATATATGTGACATACCATTTAGCCTGTGTGGAAAACAAAAAGATATAAATGTGTATAAATGCGTTATATATATGAACGTAGGATATATATATATATATAGATGTGTTATATATATATAGATTTAAGATGGATATATATATATTGTTTATATGTATATCTAAACCATGTGTTATATATATATAGAACAGATATATATAGAAATATATACACCTTGATATATACTTGGAGGTGGTATACAGCGCACTTTAAAATTTTTAGAAGTGGAATGGTATAGGCCTACATATATACGTATAATTATATATATATGTGCATAGATAAACCATGAAATATATGTTGGAGTTAAGAAAGAGGCATTTTAGACTTCTATGGGTATGAGGGTGGATATATATATACCTATATAGAAATATATATATATATATATGCATAGGATTTGTAAAATGGCACTTTAATTTGATCTATTACATTCCACTTTAGTGAATGCAATAAAGTGCATGGAGGGAAATTTGGAGAGTGAAAATCTATCATATGGGTCAACTTGTAATTAACTAGAAGTGGAAAAGTTGCTAGTAGAAATGAATACTTGTCAAAGCAAGAAAAAATATAAGGGATTATTTTAAATTATGTGTAATGTATATATGGTAGCATCTTCAAAAAAAAAAAAAAGCTTTGAACTTATATATGAATATATAAATATAGGGATATATGTATATATATTCATATGTTCATAAAATTAGTATTGCCAAGGCTATATATATATATATCATGTTTACTTATACAATAAGGTTTGGAAATATATATGATATATACAAACCTAGTGGATATATATATATGCTCTTGAGATGTATATTTCCAAAGGCTTGAGAGATAAGTAGTATAGGAATAATTGGAAGATGTATCCTATAAATAAGGCATGTATACTGTTATAAAAGAAAAGAAGATTGAAGTACAAGGTTAATTTCAATTAAATGGTTGAATTTGGAATTGTGGAACCATTACATTGAGTTAGGCAGGAATATTAAAATTTTCCTGATGATTTACTTAAGGAAGAATATTCTTGTAATAGTGGAAGAATGATTTTTTTAATTATGTATTTATATTCTTCCAGTTGGTATATTTTATAAATAATGAGTAAAAGAATTGGGGAAAAATTATGGAGAAGTGATAATTCTCTCATAAGGAAAAAACAAATATAGAATTAAAAATAAAAGCATGAGAGATTTATGAGTTGCTTTTGTTAAAAAAAAAATAGAATGCTTTTATGCATTAGAAAAGAAGGAATTCAGAAAAAAAAGTGGAATAGTTTTATGATTCCATTTTAATTACTTCTATTATATAAGCCTATGAGAGAAATAGAAGAGGGGAATTAGCAAAGCATGAACCTACAATTAAAAGTAAATGCATAAATTCTGGTGAGTCTTTGAAAAAAAAGGGAAACTGTGTCAAATTTATCTTTGACATTATCAAGTATTAATACTTGTGAATGTGATGAACTATAGAAATTTCCTTTCTCACTATAAAAGGAAACATGTATTCACACTATAGAATTTTAATTGGTGTAAATTTTATTAAAGTTAAATTTTTTTTTGAGTCTTAAAATTTAAGACAGGAAAATAATGTGAAATCATACAGCTATAAACCAAGAGAAAAGAAGGTGAACTGTATTTGGACTTGGGTGTGGGGGAAACCCATGAGATCCAAATTTCTTCACGTAAGTTGAAGAATTGAATTATAGACATTATTGACTAGTCTGGTTATTTTTAATTAAATTGATAAAAAGATACTAGAAGTACAACTATAAAATGAGAAGGGGTAAGCATAACCAGGCATATGATAAAATTGTTTTCTCTCATTTATGAGTACTAATGAAAAAGTTGAAAAATTGTTTAGCCAAGTGTGTAACAGGAAATTGAGCACTCTGGAAACAAAGAGGAAAAAGGTGAAGATAAATCACCTAGAAAATCCAGAAAAAGCTGAACTGGACCAAGTTGAGTGAGGAAAGAATCTCACTGAAAAAAAAGAAAAGATAAGTAGTGTACTAAAAGTGCACTAAACTATTATGAACCTGAACGGGTTGATTAATAACTGAATTCTTAAATTATTGAAATACAGAAGGCTGTGGTGAATTATCAATTGTATGTACTTGATATTACTTACATTGGTATGAATTGTGGACAGGGAAACCAGAATAAAAGATCTTCCAACCAGACTTCTTGCAAAGAAGTAGGAAGAAACCAAATGCATAAGGCATCAGTAAATAGAGTGGAGGCAGGAGAGTAATCTGCTGGGAACTAATGGCTTATAAATTAGCCCTACCATTGCTTACTAAATTTCCTGATATATTTCATGTCTCCTTATTGGAAAAGAAAATTTATAATTTTTACATGATGCTTCTCACATGATTAATTTGAAATGTGGTCCAGGTGGAACCAGAAGAGGAAATTCCTTCCAGAGTCGCCTCAAAGATGAAAGCGAGAAGGAATTTAATTGCGGAAACGAATAGTAGCTAGAGTAAAGGTGCAGTGGGGCACTTTACTGCTGAAAAGCTACATGGAACAGAGAAGCTAAGATGATGTAAAAGCATTCATAATTAAGTTCAAAATGAACTAAGTCGATAGTTGTCAACACCGAGGACGGTGTTTATTTTTAGAGGGGGAATATGTAACACCCCCAAGTTCTATGCTTTTCAAATTAGACAGTTGAACATACATCCATAGGGGAGTGGACCCCAATGGATAATTGTTATGTGGATATGGTTAAATACTTAATTATGAAAAATAAATAAAATATTGTGCATGCACTATGAACAGATGAGAAAGTGAGATCACATGCCTAATCCATGAGGTAATGGAAAAGGAAAAAGACTTTCCCCATATCTTTCAAAAATCCTTGAAAGAAATTATTTCTAATTTAGATTTTTGAGGAAAAATCTAAATTTCCCCAGTGAAGAGGAGTAGTTGGGAAGAGGTGAGAAAAAGCTGGAAAAGCTGAGGAAAAGCTTAAAGCAGCTTTAAAGAGTCCCAGAATGGGAAGCCTAGGCTAAACAGGAATAAAGCATCCTGAAATTCTGGACGCAGAATTGGAAATAGGCTTGGGGAATGCACAGCTTAAATAAGCTGCTCTAGAACAGATTGAGGTTAGTCTGTTCTTGGAGGATCTCATGCTCGTGGGTGAATCGTGGGAGATAAAGAGGATTCTAAGATTGGGAGGACTGGTCATGGTAGAGGTATGCATGCCTATTTTTGGAGATTGATGTAAGTCTATCTTAAATATATCCCTGCTTTATGAATTGTGATGTTATAATTTCTTATACAATTTATGAATTGTGATGTTAAATTTCTTATACAATTTATGAATTGCAAGGTTATAATTTCTTATGTAAGTTATGAATGGTGATGTTGTAGTTTCTGATGCAATTTATGAGTTATTATGTTATGGTTCATTCTGAAGATTGTAGATTAATTATTGGTTCAGTAACTCATGTAATTGTAAACCAAAGCTATTGATAGCAGAGACAAATGGTTGGAATATAGGGATGAGTATTTGGTAAAATGGAGTTAGAGATGGTAGATCCTTTGAACAGCTGATCCCATGATTAGGTACAGGGGTAGCTGGCTGCCTTTCCAAGGAACATTAACTTACTGTGTGTATAGACAGAAAATGTTAACAAACCAGTAACCATGAACAACAAGTACCAAATAACTAAAAATATCATAACAATATTGGTGACACAGAATTCTCTGTAACAAATCACAGAAGATAGGACACCACAATTCTGTGATAGTAGTATGGGGTTCAGGGTGTCAGTTGGGAGGCAATGGAAGGAATTGAAAAATTAAGAATGTAAATTATTCTATTAAGTGGAAGTGTAAACATATGAAAGAAGAAGTTGAAGCCTAGCTAAGTAAGAGAATCTAACACTAGGGAATCGTTGAATTTGCACCCAAGTTTCAACCAAATTGAATGTTGTAACAGTAAAGAAAAAGGGAAATCCTACTTGCACAATCATTGTGTGATAAAAAGTTGTGTGAGGGAAGATTGTAAGCATAGGTAAGAATACAATGAACATAGCATCTGGTTACCATCCATAGAACTACTGGGAAAGTAGTGGAGCAATGGAGGTGAACTGCGTAGAGATAGATGCATGCGAGGAAGCATACATCTATACTTCGATGTTGAAACTTTACCTATTGAAATTATTAGCAGGCCGACAAACTGGGAAGTTTGGTTAAGGGCCTAGTGATCATCCTGCACAGAAAACCTGAGACATACAAGATGAAATACGTAGATATATAGTCTACTAGATGAACTGAGAAGAGGGGAGGTTAAGCCCAAAAATCCTCATGGAAATTCTTGTATTCCAGGGCTGACTGTAAGTATTGAAAAGAATCTAAACCCCGGATAACAGTCGGCATTGTGGCTGATGCAGTATAAAAACTATAATCGACGCATAAAGCGGAGAATATAAAGTTATGTGATATGGGTAGCACTCATCATAGGGGTGATGAATATAGACATATTATGAATATAGACCTTAATAGAGACCTGTTGGATCTCATTAGGAGTAACCATGAGGTATAACAGACGTTATTAAACGATAACATAATCCCATGGAAAAAAAAGAAGAAGAAAAAAATGGGTTTGGGAGACGTGACAATACCTATATCGAGAAACCACTTGAACACTACTTTAAAAAAACTAAATTGATGTCTCATGGGATGATGGAGAGGGGACTGAAACTTTTTCAGTTCGTGGGCGAAGCCTAGGGTAGCTGCAAATATGTTTTTTGAAAAATCTCTCATCACCATTATTTCACATATTCTTGTTCTTCTTCTCGTCATCATGCATCTCAGTAATTTCAACACCAGTTTTTCTCCTCTTTTAGAGTCAAAGAGTCAAATGATATTGTAGACTAAACCCTTAACCAGAGAAGCAATATTGTGAATCAAGTACCAGAAGTTCAAGATCCACTGAGTGAAACCATAAATCACCGCAACTATCAATTTGCTTGCACTGAACATCTTTAAATGGGCAATAGGGTGAGTCCACTTCCAGAATTTACAGGGGATGATTTACTATCATAATTTATTTTTAAATAATATATATTTGACTATGTCAATGGTTTTGGACAAGATGGATTTTAGATTTAATGATTTTGTACGAGGTGGATTTTCGATTTATTTTGGTTTAAGGCTTAGTATCAGGGATAGTATTCTTATTTTTAGTTTTTTTTCTTAAAGAGTGGGAACCTTGTTTTAGTTATAGATATATATTATTTTTATATTTTAAATTCATTTTTCTTACAAATATTACTCAAATATATCACAAAAGGAAATAGAATAACAAACATAATGGACATCCCTTGATGCGGGTGTACGGGATGCGATATGATACGCTGACAAGGGGGCGGGTGGGCACGTGGTCTACCACCACCGCCACCCCTTCGCGCTCCGAGCTCACCTCATATATGCCAGCTTATACAGTTAATGCTGCATTAATGCAGCTCCTTCCGCCTCGTTTTCTCGACCATTACACTGCAATGGCGCCTATTAATTCTGTGCTGTGTGTCTCTCCGTTGAATTCCAGTTGTTCTCAGGTTGATTTTGAACCTTGGTTGCGCACCAGCAATGGCAAGAGGTGTCGTTTAAGCTGCTGTTTTGAGCTAGCGGATGGTTTTCACGTCTCTTTTGGTCAGTTCTGTAATTTCCACGGCCCGTCTATTGGTTTATTTCAGTCTCAGAGCTCGCTCTCCATTCCTTTCTCGACTTCTTGGTCAGATTATCCTTTCATTCTCAATATGCCTCGTCTGAGGCCAAGAATGTTGAGCAGAAGAGGTCCTTCTCGTGGGCAGGTTTATACGCCACCTGCGTTTCCCTCCTCTGCCACCTCGTCGGATTCTTCGGATACTGAGGTTGGTCGAACTGCGGCACCTAGCAGAAGACGGGGTCGTGGGCGTGGCAGACGCCCTTCCACCTCTGCAGCTCATGCTCGCCTCACCTCCTCTGAGCACTTCCATTCTGCTCGCTTCAATTATCCTTGTTCCTTCAACCACCATGATTTCATTGCTTCGGTCTCCATCAAATTCAGGATCAACCCGACAGCCCAAGCTCCGCCTTCGGCTCCCTCCGGCCTTGTTCAGGAATCTGAAGATGGAATACTGTTTTGCCCCCCTGGGGTCAGTCTGCAAAGTTCTCAGGGTATTTCGGCCTCTCAGCCCGAGCTCCCGCAAGCCAGGCCTTGCGCTCCTTCAGGTCATGCTCCTTCGCCCCCTGCAGATGCTGAATTCAGTCCGTATGCTTGCCCTGTGGTGGAAGAAGCGCCCTCGCCCACCAACGACGCTTAATGGCTCTCGCTCTTCAGTTTTTGCTTTCAGGTACTCAGAAGGGGTTCTTCTCCCTTCTTCTTCACAGTTTTTGCAGGCTTTTTAATGTAATTCTCCTTCGTCGATTAGCAGCTCCCCACGCACTGCTATCTATGCTTTCAGGCTCAAAACAATGTTTCAGCGCATCCTTCTGTATGCTTGTAATTTTTGTCATGGATTATGTCTGTCTCGGTCTTACTTGTTGTAGCGAGTCTAGCACTCCAATCATCATTTTGTTTTTCAGAACCAGCTGTTTAGACAGTAGGACAATGTCCTGGTCTTCAAGGTTCATCTCAGATAGTCAACAGTTGTGGTCTTATGATATGTATGCCTCTTCTCTGGGCTAGCTCTGTGAGGCCTCAGCCTCTATGTAACATATTTTTGTACTAATATAGAAGTAGACAGATTTACAAAACAAACATAATGGACAATATGAACCAAAGTATTATACCTTTATTGATATGGATGAAATATTCAGTGGCTGCTAACTAGTCTAAAAAGAAGGCAACATAAGATAAAAAGGATCTTTTAGAAGTAGAAGAGGTCATTTCTAGGCTTTTTGACAATAACGTAAATGCAGTTTTTACTGAAAAAGACTTGCAGTCTTTGAAAATTTTGGAGGGGAGAAAGAAAGCACTATTAGAAAAGGAAACAGTTCAATGAAGACTTCAAAGTAGAGCCATCTAGTTCGCTGGAGGTGATAACAACACTAATTTTTACAGAAACATGTAAATCATAGAAAAAATGTCAATACTATTTGGGGAATGGACCTCCAAAATTGTAATCCAGAAATACTACTGACATATGGGGGAGAAAGTAAGTCGTTCGGGAAGGTAAGGTCAGGAAATGCTTAGTTGGTACAGTCTATATTTCATTCTGAAGCAGATCACGTTGGGCCCAAACATCACGGTTGGCAGTGTTCATGGTATACCTCTCTTTTTCTAACAATTATTGCAACAGCTACAAAAACAACAACATAAATAGCGGCTGGAAGGAAACAACAACTTATCCAGAAACTGCTACTGAAGCGGCGAGCTATCTCGTTTGTTTATATTTGGAGCTCGCAAACAATATTTTCAAGATCTCTTCAAAGAACCACTAGACTCAAACGTCTAGACTCAACTCACCAATCAGATAAAACACCATCCCATAAAACTAACAGAGAAAGAAGATGAATTAAAATGGTCCAAAAAGAATATTTCAGGAAACTATACAGGAAAATTAGTGTATGGTGCTAAGAAAAAAGAACCAGAGGTGGAGGGATTCAGATGGTGGTGGAAGATAGTTTGGAATCTCAATGGTCCTTAGAAGAAAAATATATTTATTTGGTTAGCTCTCTCAAATGAAAAACTTAACATGGTATAATGGCCAAAAGAGAAACTGGCAAATGCATTTTGTGGAAAACCAGTGAAGATGTTGATCACATCTTGGTTATATGTTTCAACTTTCACTAGAGAGGTCTAGAAGGAAGTCTTACAAGTAGATGGTGGAAATAACAGATGGTAAAAACATTCTTTGCTAATCTGCTTTAAAATTTGGTTCTTTGATGATTCTGTAGCTGAACATAGCACTCTCCCTCTTTTTGTCATCTGGGGACACTAGATTTCAAGAAATTAATTGATATTTCAAGGAATAGAAAGAAACCCCAGGCTGTCTGCTTATCAAATTAGAATATCATATAGTGGTTCCTGAAAGCCAAAAAGACAAAGCCATAAAAGATTCTCAGAATGCCTGAAATAAATTACACAAAAGTATGGAGTTCTTTGAGGGAGCCTGTCAGGGAATGTGTGGCTACAGGGGTAATTCGTTCTAAACAGGAAACAACTAAATTTATCTAAAATATGCAGGAGGTCAGGGCACTGATAATAGGGCTAAACACATGGTTCCTATGGATACTCCTAAAAAAAGCAGCAGACATGTATCTGGAGATTCAAAGCTTTTAATGGATTGGGCTAAGATAAATGCTAAGTCGCAAGAAACGGTGAAACGGAAACGAGTTTCCGAAATGGGAAATGATACGAAACTCAACCTCCCCAAATTTTGGAAACAAGGAAACACGAAACCATTACGCTCTCGAATAAAAAAAAAAGAACTCAAATGGTCAAAAAACACAACAAACAAAGCTAAAAAACAAACAATGGAACAGTTCATAATTTTTTTGTTCATTATTCCTATGGAACAGTTCATCAGTTCATCATTTTTTTTGTTCATTATTCATTATTCCTAAAAAAAAACAATGGAACAGTTCAAAGCTAAAGAGGTTCGCTCGAACATACCCGATACGTATAAAATGGCCGCCTACGACGGGAGGAGCAACAGGCTGACGGGAAAAAACATGCGAACAGAGCAGCAAACAATCACAGACAACGTGCGAATAATCAAACCGGTAAACAATCCAACATCGCGGGCGATTTATTTATAAAAACTAGTTCGGCCGAACTTTCGTAAAAAGTAAAGGATCAACAACTCACATTTCGAATTCACTTTTGTTATAAGTTCGGCCGAACTTTTGTCGCCGGTTTTTCCATCTCCGACGAAAATTCTATTTGCCCACGCCGTCAGTGTGCCGTCAATCTAAACGGAATCACGAGTTCGGCTGAACTTTATAAGAAAGTGGAAAGTTCTGGCCGAACCATCCCCAAGCCTTTTCGCCCGATTCTCACAAAAGTGTAACCCGCCTTCACGTTTTTACCCATATATATTGGAAGATTAAATATGGAAAAAGAAATCATGATAAACAAGTATTAACGAAGTTTAACTTAGATAAATTTGTTTTTTATAAGTTGTATTTATGTGTATATTTGTGACATCAAGGATCTTAAATTTAGGAATCAAACGATGCCAACCAACTCCCAGATTTTTGTCTTTCCAATCAGATGCGCAAAGAGTTTTGGTGTCGGAGAAGTAAACCAACCAACACTCCTTCCCATAGAAAACCCTCCTCAAAACGAATCCATGCCACCTTTGTCCTACGCCTCTACCAATAATCCTTCCAGGAAGTACGCCTCTACGATTGGTTTGCCATAAACCCTAAATAACTTCAAATCTATTCAAACCACCAGCAACCCTAAATATCTCTCTACATCACTCACAATATGCTAATAAATATGATACATTTTCCACATTTATCCCGTGGTTTAAATTTTATGTGAAAATGATTTTTAAATTACCTCTTTTATGTTTTTAAATTTTGTATTACATAGATTTTATTCAATAAATTTTATTTTATTTAATTGACAGTTTTTTTGTTTTAGTATTTTTATGTGCCTCATATATTTATAAAATTAGATTAAATGTTATGAGTATCAATAGTTCAATTATTTTTCTCCATACAACCTAATAATATTAATTTTATTCATATTCATTAATTATTCATTAAAATTATTAATATTGATAATGTTAATATTAATATAATTAATATAGTTAATGCATTAGGTTAAAATATATATAAATAAATCATTTTTTATTTTTTGGATTTTATATGCTGGTTATATTTAGATTTATAATATTAAATTTTTGTAAATTTATGTTTTTAGGTTTTTATAATTTGAGGTTTTGTAATTTAGAAACCCAATATTATATATTTCATATATTCATATATTTAGGTTCTATAATATGAAATTTGCGTAAATTTTTATTTTTAGGTTTTTATAAGATGAAGTTTTATAATTTAGAAATCCAATATTATAAAATCAATATTGGAAACTCTACAATAATAACTATGACATCAATATAATTGAAATTCTAATATATACTAAATAACAATCCTAAATAGCTTCACATCTTTGCAACACACAATGTGCCAATAAAGATAGATACATTATCCATTTTTACGCCTTTATGTTCTTTAACTTTGATGTCCAAATTATTTTTAAATTTCACAACCAAATATTTTTAAATCTCTCCTCATATGTTTTTTAATTTCATAATATATAATAATTAATTCACAAAATTTATTTCATTTAATTGATAATTAATATTTTTCATTTTTTTTTATGTGCTTTTAATTATAGAATTATATTAATATTCATGTTATCATTGTTCGAGATTTTCCTATGGGGTCCTAATACATATTTATTAATATATATATTAATTATTTATTAATATTATTAATATTGATAATGTTAATATTAATATAATTAGTGTATTAGGGTGAAAGATATATAAATAAATCCTGTTTTATTTTTTAGATTTTATAATTTTAGGTTATTTTAAGATTTTATATATTTAGGTTTTATAATATTAAATTTTTTTGTAAATTTAAGTTTTTAGATTTTTATAAGATGAGGTTTTATAATTTAAAAACCCAATACTATAAAATCAATATTAGAAATCTTGCAATAATAACAATGACATTAGTAACATTGGCATTCTAATATATACTAAAAATAATATTAATAATAACATCATTCTAATTAATATTAAAAAATAATATTATTAGTAATATTAATAATAATAAGAACAATATTATTAATAAGATCATTAATACAATATTAATGATGTTTAATAATCTAGTTCATTTAGATTTAATTTGTATTCTTTGACTTTCATTCAATAGATTTATTAGATTCAATGTACTTAATGCATGAGTTTTATTTTATTTTTTTTGTATTGCATAAGTTTTATTTAATAAACTTTGTTTTATTTTTATTTATTTAGTTTTTTTTTCAAGTCAACACCCACGGGGATTAGAAATAGTGACCTATCGCATGGAGTACCTTATCAGTGCACCCTTCTTCGTCGAACCAAAGCCCCGTGGGCAATAAACTTTGTTTTATTTAATTGATAATGTTTTTTTTTTTTAATATTCTCTCTCTCTCTATATATAATTTTGATTGATTTAATAGAAAGCTTAGGTCAATTATATATTTGGAAAAAATGTATAAATTATATATTTTAAATTATTTGTGGATTCAATTTATTCTTTCTATAGAAAATTCAATATTTATGTTGATTATTAAGTTCAATATTTATGCTTTTTAGTACTATTAATAAACATTGACAAACATAAATGTTTAAAATTGACATAAAAATTGTTAATATTAATATTATTATTATTATTATTATTATTATTATTATTATTATTTAAATTAATAATATTGTTATTATTAATATTAATTTTATTAATATTGAATATTTAAAATTGATATTAATATTAATATTAATATTATTGTTTAAATTAATATTATTAATATTATAAATATTAAATATTCAAAATTGACAAACAAATTATTAATACTATTATTAAACATCTAGATTTCTATTAATGTTAATTAATAATAATATTAATGAGCAACTTAGAGTTCTTAAGGATTTATGCTCTACCATGGGTATGTCTGTTAACACTGACAAAACAAAAGTTATGATTATCAAATCCAAGAAGGACTCTTACGCTAATTTTATGTATGAAAATAGTAACTTGGAGGAAGTGTCTTCTTACAAGTACCTAGGAATTGGTATTCATCACAAGCTCAACTGGAACTATAGCATTCAGAAAAGGTTTAATGGGGGGTGGAAAGCTTATTTTGGTCTTGAAAATAATTGTAAAATGACAAACCTCGTAATGTGGGATAGAAAGAAGTTCCTCTTTGAAATTTTAGTCACTCCTGTTATCTTATATGGATATGAGGTTTGGGGTTCCAACATCTCTAGATAATCCTGGAGAAAGATTGAGCAAATCCACAAGCGTTTTATAACGTATAACCTTAAAAAATAAAGCAATGCACCCTATCCTATTCTCCTTATAGAAGTGGAACTTTCCCCTATCGAGAGCCTAGCTATGACTAGGCTTCTGTTGTACAAGCACAAGCTCAATAGCATAGGAGACCATAGACTTCCTAAGCTAGCTTTAAATTTCAACCAAAGGCTTAAATGAGGTTGGTATAAAGACACCAGGGCCTGGTTAAACCATTGGGAGATCGACGAGAATGTTGCATTGCAAAACATTAATAACATTAAAAAAATTGTTACTTCTAAGTTCAAAGAAAAAATGTGGTGTGAGAAAGATCTAGCAGCTAAAATAAAATTAAGATATTATAAGGAGGTCATCAACCCCACCCTAGAAGATCAAAAGTATCTATCTGTTTTAACTAGCTCAAAGAAGAAAATTAATATAGCCAAGATTAGAACAAACTCTCATGAGCTCCATAGTGAAACAGGTCATTGGACAGTTCCTAAAACACCATGGATGGAAAGGATTTGCCATCTCTGTGAGAATATGAACATCGAGGATGAAAATCACTTCCTCTTAGAGTGCCCCACGTACAACCACATTAGAGCTCAATTTCATAATCTTTGTTGCAATACTGACCTTCCTAGCCTTTTAAGATGTCAAAATTATAATGAGCTCGGGAGGCTTCTCTCCAATCTTTTTGAGCATAGGAATAAAGTCTTAAATCAAACTAAATAACTCTTTTCTTTAGGTCCGATAGACCAAAAATTGGTCTCAGTGGACGTTAACCATCATCATCATAAATTTATATAAAAGTAAATTATGCATTTATACATTAATGTGAACATTACCATAAACATAAATATAAATATTTTCATTAAACAATAGACTTGATAACTTTAGGTTTGTTTAGGTTCAATGAAATTAAAATTTAACTCTGGGTTTATTTAAGTTCAACAACGCTAGAATTAAAATATTTGGTATTTCTATATTATTTGGTTCATGTAGCATTAGGTTATTTTATAACTTGATGTTTATAAGATTAAATTTTTTAATATTAGAAAAATTGGTTTAATGTTAATATTTATAATGAACATAAAACATTAACATCAACATTAAACATAGACATTCATATAAACATAAATATAGATTTATTAACATTAATAATATTAGATTGTAAACATTATGTTTATACAATTGTGAGTTCTTTTTCACTCTTGTAATAATGTTCTTATCGCTCATTTTCGTTTATAAAATATGTATATGTGAAGTTTACTATATCTGTAGATGGAAAATTGTGTATGATTTTTATGTTTAATTCTATTCAACATTAATTGAAAATTGTTTTGTTAATATCACTTGTTTTTTTTATATCTTAGGTGATTTCCTTGTTTGCTCATGGTTCCAACTATTTGGAGTTGTCTTCCATTTGAAATTATTGAATTTTTTTTCCTCTAGCTCACTTTATCAGTTGTGATAAAGTTTAGCACTATTTGTAAGCAATGGAAGAATGTTTTGCAAAAGCCTTCTTTCTTATTGCATTGCAAGCATGTCTGTATAAACAAATTTGGATTTCTGGTTCCTTTCCTCAATAATGAAAACAATTATTTTGCTTCTAAATACCTTAATAATAATTGACACATATCTCATTTTCATTTTTGATTCAGAGATTCAAGATACAAAGTAGGTTTTACTGTTGGACCAATGGTATTTTTATCCTTACCAACAAAATGCTCCCATTCACACAACTATTTTGTAATGAATCCATTTACAAAGGCCTTTAAAAACATAAGGCCAATGCAAATTGGAGACTAAGGATTATTTTCATTATTGGAAAATGTAAGAAACACAATATATGACTCGGTTGTTCTAAAACATATGTGTTGTTGGGGTTCCCATGTTTTGACAAGGTTGACAATACCAAAAGATGAGACAACATCAAACCACTTTTAGACCTTAGGATCTAGCCCTCCTAGGTCCAGAGAGGGATCTCTCTATGATTGTCAAAGGTATATGTCTTTAAAGTTTAAATGTTAAGATGTTAGGCTAGTTATAAGGCTCGGAGTTTGTTTGTTTGATTTGTTTTGATTTGGTTGTTTGGAATCAGGAATGAAGGGTTCAATATAAGACAAGGCAAGGCAAAGAAGATTTTAGGCAAAGAGAGATAAATTCAGATAGTATTCAAGACCATTGGGCAAATGGAGTCAGGAAAGGGTTTACTTGCTGTTCAATATGCAGGCTTTCAATTGGGTTACTCATCTAAAGCATTGGATCCTAAAAAGATAGGTGGAGTGAAACAATCAAGGGAGAAAGTGAAAGAATGAGGGTAAACCAATTTCTGTCTATAGATCAGGTCAGAGGTCATTTAACTCTAGACTTGTTTGGACATACTCTTAGGCAACTCTCAAAGAAAGACAAGGAACAACTTGAGGGAACTTAGATAGGTTTAATTAACTGAAAAGGATCCTAGTGAGACAAAGATAGAATTCCACACTCCCAGTGTTCCCAATTCATTTAATTAAACTCTAACAAGAACATCTAAGAAGCAGATTCATTAACTCATACATCAGCTAGCAGGCAAAAACATCCACTACATTGGTTAAATTAACTGAAACTAGTTCTCAGATAACACATTTAGCAGAAAACATTAAGGCAAGGAGAGCAGTAGCATAGGGTGCCTAATAAGGGAAAATCCTATGCCAGATTTCTAATGCAAGCCAGAAGAACTGAAATGGAATGAAGTAAAACATAGAGGCAGAAAAAATCACTGCAGCTTTAGATCATGATCCAAAGAAATGTGCTTGTCATATTAAGAGCAACACCAATCAGGTACAACATTTGCCAATAGCTTGAAATTCAGTTTGAAAACATACTCCTCAGCCTATCTTACAACTTTACACAGTGAGCATGCCTCAAGAGAAAGCTTGAAATTCTCAGATATCTCATCAACAACCTTACAATCTTTTCTTCATGAGTTTTATAACTGAAGAGAAGCAGAGGAGGTAGGTAGAAAACTAAATGCAACATTAACACTCAGAAGAGGAAGAGGGCCGAAGCCCATTATGTTTTAAACTTTGAGCATTAATCTCTGGCACTCTTTGGAGGAAAGAATGGTCTTCGTCAGGCTTCATTAACTCCAGGTTTGTCTCTGATGCATTTTGGCTTGCAGTACTCTGTAGTACTTTTGGAGAATGAGCAAAGGGTGAGTAAATGGCGGAGAAAGTTTTCCATACCGCATAACAAATGTTCTGATGGCTTTGAACTGTGGTTAAGGCGGAAAACTTCCCTGGAACACGGCATAGAATAAAAGCAGTATGGGCAACTCGTCCTTTCTTGGAGAAAAAACATTCTGCTGATGTAGAAAACCTGCTATATATTAATTTCTGCACATCCGTATCCTCTGTGTGGTCTATGATGTCTTTGACCTGGTAGCTTGCTTTGAAAAACTTGGTTTAAGGCTCAAAGATCTTCGTTTTCGTGCCTCAGACTCTCTGCCACTTCATTTATATCTCTGTCGGTGAAAACTTGCCGTTGTATCAAAACTTTGTAATCATGGCGGCGTTTCACCTCCTGTACCCTGCAAAAACCCACAACTGTGTTAAGAAATCCATGCACGGAGGAGGTGGATGGTTACGGAGGACAGGCAAAATGGCAGCGCGGCGGTGGTGAAATGGTGGTTTTCCATGAAATGACGGTGGAAAATGCTTCTGATATGGTGTAAACAACGAATAAATAGGGTTTGACCGAAACATGCTTATGGATCGTTTGATCATGGTTTGGGGATGAAATTCAACGGCGGAGATCGAACAACGGAATGATATATGAACAGCGGGTGGAATAACTATGAAACAAAGAACTTTAATGTCAAACACAAAACTTTGGTTATGACGGAAATACAAAGGAATGCGATGAAAATGCAATGAATCGCGATCGTATGCGGTGGGACCCAGCGTGGTGGAGGGCGATTAGATCTGAGCCGTTAGATCGTTAGATCCAACGGACGGTCAGGATTAAGTCGGAGAATCGCAATCGCAATGGACGAGAGGGATGCACATTTATAATTTGTGATGCGATTGGAAGGGAAAATGATGACCGTTGGATCTACATGGGGATCGACGGTGGAGATGTGGATCGAGGGTTCGCAATAAGAGGGGACACAAAGAGGCGGCACCAACAAACTTCCAATTGCGATTGGGCGGAGACATGCGATAGCTGTTCGATCAGCGGGGATATGGACGGATAGGATCAATTCGGAGCAATCACAATCGAAGGGAA
This sequence comes from Pinus albicaulis, assembly GCA_034641835.2. NCBI lineage: Eukaryota > Viridiplantae > Streptophyta > Pinopsida > Pinales > Pinaceae > Pinus > Pinus albicaulis. Next base: position 321,688,700 of record CM076570.1, on the reverse strand, counting down.
ACAAGTGTGACACATTACGAATGTTCCGATTGCGATGGGGAAGGAAGTGCGATGACCGTCGGATCGTGGGTTAAACGGACGGTCGGGATCGGATCGGGAGATGGCGTGATTGGGAATCGGAGGGAGGGACTTGTGATCAATCGGAGGGGAAAGCGATCGGCGGGGAGTGCGATTGCGATCGGAAGGGAATTGCGATTGCGATGATCGGAAGGGAGCTGCGATCAATTGCATCGCAAACATTTGCGATGGGCCGATCGGGGGACTTAACATAAGCATTGCGATTACAAAGGTTTGCGATTAGTGCGGGCCGTCTGATCCCGATAATAGATCAACGGTGGATAACACATCGCGAGACTTATAGAGCAAGGCAATCGCATCGGAGATTTTTCGATGTAACAAAGGATTTTTCCCCTTCAACAACTTCCGATTGCGATTGGCGCTTGAAGTCTAAGCGCTTGGTCTTAGCGCTAGGTTATATGGGGAAAAGTTTGGAAGGGACTGGCGGAAAAGGGGCTAAGCCCTAACATAAGGTTAAAAAGTGGGTTTTTTAGCCCTTTAAATGGATTTTAAAGCCATAGGAAGGTAACGATAGGAGGACTAAGGGGAAATTTGGCAAAACAAAGGGCAAGGGTGGGATTTCATGGGGATTTTGGGGAGATTTAGGAGAGTAAGGGGGAACAAAGGGGACTTTGAAAAAAGGGAAAACAGGGTGAAATGAAGCATTCTGCAGAGGTACAAGGGGTAGATAATGGCCTTTTTGGAGCATCATTCTTCATCAGTAAGGCTCATTGACATCAGTACAGCAGGGGGGAAAACAGTCAAAGGCAGGGAACATAAAAGGGCTTCAAGGATGATGTGTTTTCAAGGGAAATGCATTCCTTGAAGACTCATAAGACATTCTAGCCCATTGCTTGCTGAACAAGAAATTCACAGCAACAGCAGTGGGTTTCAAAGGGGATGGATTCTTCATGAAGGAGTCAAGAATTTAGAAAATTGGTCTTTGGTGTGCAGGCCGTATGCCTCACTACTGTCATCTTTTTCTTTTGATTTTAAATGCTGGAAACATGACAGAAGAGCAAAGATTTTCACAATCTACCTACATCCCACAATCCCAGCATTTTTTCCTAGGGTGGCCTGAAATTGTTACCTTTTACATCATTGCATTTTAGAATGGAAACAAACCCATTTCTAAATCTACCCTTATTGCTCCATGACCAGATTAGATTGTTTATCTCATATGTTTTCTACCCAATCACAGTTTGTTAAGATTAATCATTCAGCATTTTTCTTCACATTTCACAACAAGAAATTTCAACAACTGAAACTAGGTTAGATGTAGCCTAGTTCGTGTTTGATCACGGTATGAAGACAGCGCTGCAATACGTGATGTGAAATTTTGCAAAATCCAAAGTTTAAAACTCTAAAGGCTTGAAATCTGAAGCTTGAAGTATCCTTCTTTCGTTTTGTGACCCAAGTTTTGAGCATATTAGAGTCACTTCTTTTCTTCATTTCAGCTCTGGTTTTGGGCATGTTAGAGCTGATTTTTCTTTCTTGTTTGCTGGTCCAGATTTTGAGCATGTTAGGACCAGCTGCTTTGCTTTCTTTGGCTCGAGTTTTGAGCTTATTAGAGCCAATCTTTTATACCTCAAAGGTTCATGTTTTGGGCATGTCTAAACCTTTTTTTCCTCTCTGTTTTTTGGAACATTTTCTCTTCTCTTGAAAACAAATGACCGCAATGGTGCAAAATAATGCACAAATGAAAACTGGAAATTGAAAATCAACAGAAGTAGTGTTTGAGCATCCTGCCATTGACAGGATCCCCAAACAGCTCTGTACCATCTAATTCCTGTAGGAAGAAGGCATTTGGACCCACAGTGGCCTGGATGATGTATGGACCTTGCCACAAACTGTCAAACTTGCCGTGCTTTCCTTTATCCTCTCTCCTTGAGTCCCACTTCAGAACTTTATCCCCAATTTTGAAATCAGAAGCTTTGGTTCTCTTGTCAAACAACCTCTTTATGTTTTCCTGAACTTTGATAGCTCTGTTATGGACCTCTTCCCTTGTTTGCTGGAGATGAATTGTTTGGTTTATCCTTCTCACCATACTGTCTTCTTCTGACTGAATCTCTTGAACTAGCTTGATTACTGGTACCCCAAGGCTGGTAGGAAACACTGCTTCTGTACCATAGAAAAGTTGATATGGTGACATGCCAATGGAATTCTTTGTTGTAAGCCTATCAGCCCACAAGGCATGCACTAACCTGTTATGCCATGACTTTTTGTTCTCTGCCAACAGCTTCTTGATGATGGTCACCAGGCTTTTGTTTGATGATTCAGCTAAGCCATTACCTTGAGGATAATAGGAAGTTGAATGACCAAGCGTTATTTGATACCTGTGACAAAAATCAACCATTTTTTTGGACCCAAAAGTAGCAGCATTATCAGTGATTATTTTTCTTGGACAGCCAAACCGAGAGAGGATGTGGTCTTCTAGGAACCTAATGATGATTGAATCTGTGGCATTCCTAGTAGGTATGGCCTCTATCCACTTAGTGAAGTAGTCTGTGGCTGTTAAGATCCATTTGTGTTGTGCAGAATCAGCAGGGTGGATTTCTCCTATGAAATCTAGGCCCCATTGCATAAAAGGACCTTCAACGGTGATGGGTTGTAAAGGGAGGGGAAGGAGTTTTCTCTTGCCTTCAAAAATATGGCATTTGTGGCAGGCAATTACCATCTTATGGATTTCATTGAAGAGTGTGGGCCAGTAGTAACCAGCTCTGAGTATTTTATTTTGCAGTGGCCTTCCAGCTCAGGTGGCTTCCACACTCTCCGACATGGAATTCTTGTTTAATCCTTTCTGCCTCTGCTTAAGGAAAAAATTTAAGCAATAGACCATTTGGATTTTTCCAATATAAGTTCTAATTCAGAATGCAATAGCTTTTGGCTTTTAGTTTTAGGAATCTGGCCTTGGTCTTCGATAGTTCAGGTGGGGCATTGAGGTTGGTGAGCACATAAAGGATATCAGAGTACCAAGGAGAGTTCTGGAACTTCTCCTCAACAGTGGGATCAGGCAATCCTTCCTGCTCATCCAAGGCATTCACCATGTTAATTTCAAGGGCTTGCAGATTCGATTCAGCCATTAACTTAGCTAAGCCCTAACATTTGATCAGTTTTGTGGGTTTTATCTCAAGATCATATTCTAAAATCACAACAATCCATTTGCCCTTCTTCCCATCTGGGTCTTGGGACATAATATCTTTGACTATTATGTTAGGCACATAAGCTATGGTGTGGGAATGAAATATGTACACCCTAAAGTCCTTTAAAGCCTTAACAAGAGCGTAAGCCTGTTTTTCCATTATGTTGTATTTCAAGGGTGCATCCCTCAGTGCTTTGCTGAAAAAGGCAATTCGCTGTTCCATTCCCTCTGGATTTTTCTGCAGTAAGACTACAGCCACTATATGCTTAGAGGAAAATGAAAAGATCAGGAAATCTTTAGAGAAATCTGGGCTGATCAAAACAGGAGCTTGGGTGAGTGCGAGTTTTACTGATTCAAAATATTGTTTAGCTCCAACAGTCCATTTAACTCCTACACCTTTCTTCAGCATGTTAGTCATATTCCTAAGGTGTTCAGCTAGGTTAGGAATAAACCTCTTAAGGAAGTTAATTTTCCCAATGAAGGACTGTAGTTCTTTGATGTTCCTCGGGTGTGTGATTTGTAGTATTCCCTTAACTCTTTGTGGGTCTATCCTAATTCCCTTTTCTGATATAATGTGGCCAAGAAGCTTTCCTTCTTGCAGCCCAAATATAGTCTTTTTAGGATTCAATGACAGACCAAACCTTCTACATTTTTCAAACACTTTTCTCAGATGTTTTAGGTGTTCTTCTTCAGTCTTAGAATAGACTGTTATGTCATCCAAGTAAATAACAATGAAGTGTCCTATCTCATCCGAAAAAGCTATATCCATTGCTCTTTAGAAGGTTGCACCAGCGTTCATCAGTCCAAAGGGCATTTTTACATACATAAAGGTGCTCCATGGAGTGGTAAAGGTTGTCTTGAGTTGGTCTTCTGGGATTACTAAGACTTGGTTGTAGCCTGAGAAACCATCTAGCAGGGAGATTCTCTTGGAGCTTACTACTTTATGAAGGATGTGTTCCATTTTTGGCAAAGGGTAGTTGTCTTTGAGTGAGGCTCTATTAAGATTCCTGAAATCAATGCACAGCCTGATCTCCCCTATTTTCTTTCTTACAGCCACTAAGTTTGATACCAAATCAGAGAACCTTACAGGTACAATTATGCCTGCCTCATACAGCTTTTTAATTTCTTTTTCAACTGTAGGCAATTGCTTTGGGTTTATTTTGTGGAGTTTTTGTCTGAAGGGCTTTTGATTTTCTTTTAAAGGTATTTTGTGTTGTATAATGTTTGTGTCATAAGCCTTTAAGTCTTCATAACTCCACACAAACACATCCATGAATTCCTTGAATAAGTCAATGTATTTCTTTTTCATATTTGCAAGAAGAGACTTATCCAATTTAATCATTTTGGGCTTATCTTCTGTGCCTATATTGCATTCTTCTACGTCAGAGTCCGCGTGCTCAATGGTGGGTTTTTTTGCCACATCATCGAAGTCAAAAAGGTCTTCTAACGGTGCCAGACCTCGAGGTATGTTCTTATCTTTGGCCTGCAACACCTCTACTTCTTCACTGTCTGCGTTTTCACACTCTGTGGTTGAATTTCCAGTTTCTTCATTTAAAGCGTTTATTTCTACATTGTGGGGTGTAGTTTCTTCCTCGTCTGAGGGTTCCTCACTTAGGCATCTATCACTAGACATAGAGTTTGAATCGGAAAACTCAAACTCGCTCCTGCCCATCAAAAAATCTTCAATTTGTTTATCCCCCTCAAAGACCTGCCAGTATTTTTCGTTATCCGACACTGCGGGTCTGAATTTGGTCTGAATGATGATCTGTTGGTCGCTTGGAGTCTTAGGGTATGAACTGGCTAGGCAAGCTAATACATTTGCAATGGTGTTCTGATTTCTAGGAACAAACACTAATTCTTATTCAACAAATGTTTTCAATATATCCACAGCATCGTTCCTATATGCTCTCAACCTAGGGTGTTTGGCCGTGTATTCACCGTTCACCTGTTTGATAACCAATTCAGAGTCTCCCTGCACGGCTATTCTACGGGCTCCTATTTTCTTCAACAGATTTAAACCTAGGATAAAGGGCCTCATACTCTACAATATTATTGGTACATTTGAAATGCAGATTGCAGGCATGGCTCTCCGCGTAGTCGCTCTCTGTGTTACGTAGCCATACCCCATCTCCGACAGTTATTCTTGTGCAGGACCCATCGAAACTCATCTCCCACAGGGGTTCACTCTCGTTTTTGTTATCATTTCTTTCCCTACAGCTGGGTTCGCCATTATGTTGCATTATAGGGTCTGCACTAGGCTGTGGGCTGTTTAGTTTTTTGTTATGGGTGTGGAAGTCAGAGAGGTGACTAGTTGGTTGATTGCATTCTGTTTCTGGTTCACTTTGCGTTGTTGTTTCTGCGCATTGTTCAAAGTTTTCTACGTCTTCCTCTTTTGATTCTAGGGTAGCCATTATGTTAAAGTCCATTGGCTCTGTTTCATCATGTGTACCTTTGCTTGTATCTATGTTTTCAGATTCTGGTCCCTCCAAAGATTCATCATTTCAGAAGATAAAGGAGTCCAGGTCTGTATGTACAGATTATAGAGGAGAATTTTCAGGCTTTTCAGGGCTACTAACTAGGGATTTCATTTGTGCTTCCCTGTATAGTCTTCTAAGTTGGCCAAAGATTGGGATTGTGGCATAAGCCCCATCCATCTGCATCGTTCCTTACAGCTTGGCTCCCCATGATCTTGATAATAACATGCCATACTTGGGTGGCACATCTGCCACCACAACATCCATGACCATACATTTTGCTGGAATCTGGGCGAGGCTCACACATAAATCTTTGATCAGGCCAAGGCATTTTACCCTGCCAGAGTTGAATGAATATAGGTCTTTGTAAGGTTGGGTTATCTCCAGGCCTAGTCTTTCCATGACTACCTTAGGCATTAGGTTATGTGATGCTCCAGAATCATGCATTGCATTATGAAGAATCTTGTCATGAATATTAAGACTGATATAAAAAGGGGGCACTACCCCTTCCTAAAACTTTCCTTCTATCTTTGGACCAAACAGAAGGGCAATGATCATCACTCAGATTTACAGTGTCACTATTTTCACCTAGGTTCAAAGCTTTCAAAATTTTGCCTTTATATACATCCTGAGTGGCCAGCTCAGAGAGTGGGACAGAGATTTTAATTTTCACAATATCACTTTCCAGATTGAAAGTGGACTGACTCTTTGGAATGCTCGACTCTGTTTTGTTAGCCACTGCCTTGGTGGCTGAATCAGTGTGTTGATTCTCGTTATGTACAGGGTTAGGGATTGTTTTATCAGGAGCACTAACTGTAGTGCTAGTGCTGCTAGTTGGTTTACCTTTTGTATCAGTGTATTGGTTATCTTTTTCTTTGTTCTTTCCAGAACTCTCAGCTGCTGATTTGTTACTTTCAGCAGTCACTTTAGAATTTTTCTCAGGTCTTTTCTTGATGGTGACCTTAGAAGCTTTTGGTTTAGGAGTTTCTTGGTTCTTTTTGCTTCTAAGTTCATATTGTTCTCTAACTTGCATCATGGCATTTTCAAATCCCAACCTGTAATCCTCAGTTTCTAACCATTCCTCATCCCAACCAGAGGGTGAGGGTTGATCTTCTTCTGTGTAACAGTTTTGGATTGAATCCTCTATTTCAAACATGTTTATTGTATTCCCCTCAGACTCTTCTATGATTCCCTCATCTTCATCAAGAAATTTCTCTTGAAATGGGGGAATAACTTGCTGATATGATTCTCTTTGTCTGTTGGGAGTGGCATTGTTTCTTCTAAAGTTTTGGTTCTAGCTATGGTTTTGATTTCTGTTTTGGTTACTAACTGTGACAACCATTTTTTCCATCATTTGGTATAGCTTCCACTTTAGATAGATGGTCATGATTTGGATCTGTGGTAGCTACATTGTCGTCTCTTATATGTTACCCCTTTTCTCACTCTCTTAATCTTGCTCTTTTCAATCAGATTTGCCCCACTCAATCGCTCCCTCTTTGCATGTTTTCCAACGTGTTGAAATTCTTCCCAATATGGTAGGCTAAAGTCAAACATCAAAGCCTTCTACCCTCTCTACCTAAGCCATACCTCGGGGAGGTTTTATGTGTGGAGGGAGAGCATTGTAAATATTGTTAAACCTTGTTGTGTAATCATGGACACTCTCCCCTACGTTTATTTTAAGGCTCATATATTCTGCTAGGAGTTGGCGGGGGTTGGATTTAGTTTCCCATTTGTTTGTGAAAGTCTGATATAGAGACGGAAGATCATTAATGCTACCCGAAGGTAGGCCCTTAAACCATTTCTTCACATCACCCCTAAGCTCTAGGCAAAGATTCTCATTTTGACTGTATCATCATCTATCTCCATGTAGTCAAAAGAATCTTCCATCCTATCTACATGGTGTTGGGCTGTGGTAGACTCTTTTGCAGTGAAGTGTGGGATCTTTGATTGATAATCATTGGGTAAGGGTACTAGAGGCTGAGGTAAAACCAGAGGTGCATACCAAGCTGCCATGATGATGTTTTGATGAGGCAAAGGATTGACTTGGGCAGCTGGTATATGGATGACAGGGAAATTATGACCAACAGAAAACTGATGAGCATATCTAGGGTGACTGAGCCCCAAGTTTTGGATGAAGTGAATATCAGAAGGCGTAGATGGAGGGGTATGTCTATTCCCAAGGTGCTTACCACTTTCAGGTGGTGAACCAGGAAGCTCAAGGTCTGGATGGTCTAGAACACTGAATGACCTAGTTCTTGGTAAACTATTTTGAGTGCCTAGGTCAAAAAATGGGTCTGATAGAGGTGTGAAGTTTTCTGGTGTAGAGTTAGCTCTATGGATGTGGCTGGAAATAGTTGATTGTTTATGTGTAGGAGATCCCTTGAGGATGCTCTTAGGGTTGTCAACTATTTCAGGTGGGTCTGGGTTAGGGTAGGCTCTTGTGTGAATGGTTCTGAAAGCCAGAGTGTTATTTTCTAACCAAGCAGCTTAACCCTACTTGTTACTTTACTGTAGTTGATGTTGTTATGGAGGCTGGTCTCCCAGTGGAGTCTTATGTGAAACCAAGATAATCAACAGGCCTACTGATCACCAGTGGAGTCTTTTAATCTTTTAGGAACTATGGAGTTGCCAGGTGGAGGGTTTTAGGATGTTTCTAGAGGGTACACTGTCCACCACAGTGCTTATGAGATGTCCCTTTTCAAGTATATCTTGAAAACACAACAAACTCAAACCAGAGATTGACTGGGAGGGCTTTTACCAGATATGTCACCTCTGAAAGAGTGTGAGATCTGGAGGCTACCTGGCCCTTTCCAGACTCTATCCAAGAGTATGGGGGAAACACAACAAATGGTATAGAGGTTGATGTGTGAATAGGGGTGTTTAACTGCCAAACTAACCATAGATTGTAGGTTTTCGAGGTTCTTATGATGTAGTAAGATGGATGGTACTCAGATTTTCCCCAGTGGAGTCACCATTATGTTGGGGTTCCCATGTTTTGGCAAGGTTGACAATACCAAAAGATGAGACAACATCAAACCACTTTTAGACCCTAGGATCTAGCCCTCCTAGGTCCAGAGAGGGATCTCTCTATGATTGTCAAAGGTATATGTCTTTAAAGTTCAAATGTTAAGATGTTAGGCTAGTTATAAGGCTCGGAGTTTGTTTGTTTGATTTGTTTTGATTTGGTTGTTGGGAATCAGGACTGAAGGGTTCAATATAAGACAAGGCAAGGCAAAGAATATTTTAGGCAAAGAGAGATAAATTCATATAGTTTTCAAGACCATTGGGCAAATGGAGTCAGGAAAGGGTTTACTTGCTGTTCAATATGCAGACTTTCAGTTGGGCTAATGATTTAAAGCATTGGATCCTAAAAAGATAGGTGGAGTGAAACAATCAGGGAAGAAAGTGAAAGAATGAGGGTAAACCAATTTCTATCTATAGATCAGGTCAGAGGTCATTTAACTCCAGACCTGCTTGGACATACTCTTAGGCAACTCTCAAAGAAAGGCAAGGAACAACTTGATGGAACTTAGATAGGTTTAATTAACTAAAAAGGATCCTAGTGAGACAGAGATAGAATTATACACTCCCAGTGTTCCCAATTCATTTAATTAAACTCTAACAAGAACATCTAAGAAGCAGATTCATTAACTCATACATCATCTAGCAGGCAAAAACATCCACTACACTGGTTAAATTAACTCAAACTAGTTCTCAGATAACACATTTAGCAGAAAACATTAAGGCAAGGAGAGCAGAAGCATAGGGTGCCTAACAAGGGAAAATCCTATGCCAGATTTCTGATGCAAGCCAGAAGAACTGAAATGGAATGAAGTAAAACATAGAGACAGAAAAACATCACCGCAGCTTTAGATCAGGATCCAAAGAAATGTGCTTGTCATATTAAGAGCAACACCAATCAGGTACAACATTTTCCAATAGCTTGAAAACATACTCCTCAGCCTATCTTACAACTTTACACAGTGAGCATGCCTCAAGAGAAAGCTTGAAATTCTCAGATATCTCATCAACAACCTTACAATCTTTTCTTCATGAGTTTTATAACTGAAGAGAAGTAGAGGAGGTAGGTAGAAAACTAAATGCAGCATTAACACTCAAAAGAGGAAGAGGGCCGAAGCCCATTCTGTTTTAAACTCTGAGCATTAATCTCTGGCACTCTTTGGAGGAAAGAATGGTCTTCGTCAGGCTTCATTAACTCCAGGTATTCCAAGGCTATAAATTATTCATAGGTTTTATAATATTAACCCTTGGGTTTAATATAAATCTCTTGTGCTTTGAATATTGATCATTTGTGTTTTTTTATCTCTTAAGTTTATAATATTTTTCCCTTAGGTTTACTGATTCCTTGGGTTTATAATATTAAACGCTTGGGTTTATTTGTTCCTTGAGTTTATAATATTAATAGTTCCTTTGGTTTATCATTTACTCCCTTGAGTTTAAAATATTAATTCGTAGGCTTTATTAATTGTTTGGTTTTTTAATATTAGTTTGTTGGGTTTATTGATTCCTTGGGTTTATTAATTGCTTGGGTTTATTAATCATTTGTATTTATAATATTAATGTCTTGGGTTTATAATATTAATAATTCCTTTGGTTTATTGGTCCCTGGTGTTCATAATATTAAAAATCCCTGGGGTTTATAATAATAATGATCCCTTGGCTTTATTAAACCCCATTATTGGGCGTTAAATATTAGTCCTAAAGTTTAATATTAATCCCTTGGGTTTTTAGTTTAATAATTGGTTGGGTTTATTAGACCTTAATATTAAGGGTTAAATACTAGTCCTAGGATTTAATATTAATCCACTGGGATTATAATGTTTGTCCCTTTAGTTTATTAATTTGTTGAGTTTATAGTATTAACAATCCCCAAGGTTCACTGATCGCTTCAGTTTATAATATTAATAATCATGTGATTTTATCAATTATTTATGTTTAAAATATTAATTCCTAGGCTTTTTTAATCTCTTGTGTTTTTAATATTGATCCCTTGGGCTTGTTGATCCCTTAGGTTTTTCATATTGATCCATTGGGTTCACTAATTCCTTGGGATTATATTATTAAAACCTTCGGTTTATTAGTTCTTTTAGTTTATAATATTAATAATCATTGGGTTTATTAATCTATTGATTTTAAAATATTAATTCTGAGGGTTTATTAATTTCTTGGGTTTTTTATATTAGTTTGTTGGTTTTAGTGATTCTTTGGGTTTATTGATCACTTGGGTTTATTAATAATTTGTATTTATAATATTAATCTGTTCGATTTATAATATCAATAATACCTTGAGTTTATTGATATTTTGTGTTTATAATATTGATAATTCCCTAGGTTTGTTGATCCATTGGGTTTATAACATTGATCGATTGAGTTTTGTAATTTTTTTTTTGCTAATATTAGTCCACACGGTTTATTAAATCTGAATATTAAGGGTTAAATATTAGTGCTACTGTTCAATATGAATTCATGTTCCAATGTCACATTATGAAAAATATTGTTTGAATATGAAAATCAACCATGGTAAACCATTGTCAATCATCGTCAGCCATAGTCAGTGATGGTCTACCATGGTCGAATGTCACTTTGTGACAAAGATTGTCTCAATATGAAAACCAACCATGGTTAATCATGGTCATCATTGGTCCAATGTCACATTGTGACAAATATTGTCTCAATGTTTATATCAAACATGGTCAACCATGTTTATTTCACGGTTTATAGTATTTATCTAAGGGTTTATATACTTTGGGTTTATAATATTAGTATCGTAGGTTTAATATTATTCCCTTGGGTTTATAAACCCATTATTTTTTAGTACTAATCCCTTGGGTTTGTAAGATCAATCCATTGGGTTTATTGATCTAAGGGTACATATTCCAAGGGTATAAATAATTCATAGGTTTTATATATTAACAGTTGGGTTTAATATAAATCTCTTGTGTTTTTAATATTGTTTGCTTCCATTTTTTTATCCCTTAGGTTTATAATATTTTTCCCTTAGGTTTACTATTTCCTTGGGTTTATAATATTAAATGCTTGGTTTATTTGTTCCTTAAGTTTATAATATTTATAATTCCTTTTTGTTATCATCTAATCACTTGGGTTTATAAATCACTTTAGTTTAAAATATTAATTCTTAGGCTTTATTAATTGTTTGGGTTTTTAATATTAGTTTGTTGGGTCTATTGATTCCTTGGTTTTATGCTTTTGCTTGGGTTTATTAATCATTTGTATTTATAATATTAATGTCTTGGGCTTATAATATTAATAATTCCTTTGATTCATTGATCTCTTATGTTTATAATATTAAAAATACCTAGGATTGATAGTAATAATAATCCCTTGGGTTTACTAAAGCCCAATATTCTGTGTTAAATATTAGTCCTAGATTTTAATATTAATCCATTTTTTTCTATTTCTTTGGGTTGGTAATATTAATCCCTTGGGTTTTTAGTATTAATAATCGGTTGGGTGTTTTTTTGTTTTTTGTTTTTTTTTGTTTTTTCTTATGTAGTCAGTTATTGAGATATCTATTCAAAATAAAATAAAATGAGCAAGCTACCATTACATGAAGGGCTTAAATAAAAGTAGCCTATTGGAGGTTAGAGGAGGAGCGTAGTCCCAATTACCTAAGGCCTTGTTTCCAAAATTGCCCAGATTTCCTACTACATTTTTTGTATATTTCCTTACAAATTGAGAAAGCGGAGAAACACATTTATATAACATAATGGAAAAATATATTTGATGCTGAGGGGAGGTCCTTCATATTCTTCTGAGTTCTTTTAGTTGTTGTTGACTAATGGTTCTTGTTGTGATATTTATTTACTTCCTTGGTATTTTGTGTTTCCCCCCTCCTGGTTCAGGGTGATTGTTATGAAACCAGCTCCAAAAATAGAAGAGAAGAGAGATCAACGCCTTAAAATTAGCCACTTCGAGGGGGCAACCTCCAATACATTACATAAATGAACAATTCCTGGATGATTGAAATGACCAAAACCTCCTTTCTATATATAGGAGTCCATGGGGCCACAATGTAATCTTAGACGACCTAACAATAATAATGTAAGGGCACAATAATAACAATATGGGGGTTACAGGGGTACAACAATAACAATAAGGGGGTTACACTAGAAAAAATAAGGGACTATACTAGTAATATAGGTACCTAACATGCTCCTCTCCTTCAAAAAAGTGTTGTCCTCAATGCTTGAGTAGCTCCATGTGCTTCTGTATAAAATTCTCATCCTCCCATGTAGAATCTTCGTTGGGTAAGTTCTTCCATTTGATGAGATACTCTGAAATTGATCGATTTCGTAGCTGTCGAGTTCTTGTTTCTGTGACTTCTTCAGGTTCCAATATGGGTTTTATTTCCTCATCAAGTTCTGGAAATATTGTTTGAACATGAATTTTGTCCCCTATAACCTTCTTTAAGAATGAAACATGGAAAACTGGATACACTTGCGAAGAAGCATGAAGCTCCAATTTGTATGCCATTGTACCAATGTTTTGCAACACCTTGTAAGGACCATAGTACTTTGGCGATAATTTATTATCCTTCTTAGCTTGCCTGAGGGACATTTGTTTGTATGGCTGTAGCCGTAAAAATACCTAGTCTCCTACATCAAAACTTCTCTCACTGTGATGTTGATCCGCCTGTTGTTTCATTCGATTTTGTGCCAAATTTAGGTTATCCTTTAAGAGTTGGAGAACTTCTTGTTGATGCTCGATGTGATATTCCACTGCTTGAACCCTAGAATTTTCCCTTAAAGAAGATGTGATGGATGGTGGATGATATCCATAAAGTGCCATAAATGGGGCATTTTTGCTGCAGTATGGAAGGAAGTGTTATACCACCATTCAGCGAGAGGTAACCACTTAACCCATTGTGCTTCCTTATCAGATACAAAACAACGAAGATATCCTTTTAAACATTTATTCACTATCTCAGTTTGACCATCGGATTGAGGATGATAAGATGAGCTATGAGCTAATTGAGTACCCAAACAAGAAAATAATTTCGTTCAAAAATTTCCAGTAAAAATGGGATCTCTGTCACTTGCAATAATCTTCGGGTTGCCATGTAGCTTTTGAATTGTTTCCATAAATGCAGTAGCAACTATACTTGACTTAAATGGATGAGATAATGCACAAAAGTGTGCATACTTGGTAAGTCTATCAACTACTACCATGATGACACTTTTTCATTTGGACTTAGGTAAACTTGTGATAAAAACCATTGAAATATCCTCCCAATGTTGACTTGGAATGGATAAAGGTTGTAGAAGACGTGGGGTCTTAATTGTCTCAACTTTATTTTGCTGGCAAACAAAACATTCCTCCATAAAATTTTGAATATTTGATTTAAGGCCATCCCAAAAAATTTATTTCTTCACCTCGTGGTAAGTTTTTAAAAATCCTGAGTGTCCTCCTAAACGAGAAGTGTGCAATTGCAAAAGAATCTTTTGTTTTAGTTGGGAATTCTTGCAAATACATAAGCGATATTTGTACCATAAGGAATCATTTTTTCAACTAAATGTATCAGATGTACTAAGATCTTGCTGCAAATTTTGAATGACTGTCCACACTTCCTCATCCTTCTTCCATTCATCCCTTGCTTCAGTTATCCAATCTGGTTGGATAATATAAATGACACAAAGCAATGCTTCCACCTCTTCATCCTTTCTTGAGAGTGCATCCGAAACAACATTTAACTTCCCTTTTTTGTAGATGATTTCAAATTCATAACCCAACATCTTTGTGACCCACTTTTTTTGCTCTTCTAAAGATAGTCTTTGTTCCAAAAAGTGTTTAAGACTATCATGATTAGTTTTTACCTTGAAGTGTCTTCCCATTAGGTAAGGTCGCCATTTATTTAGTGCATGTAGTATTGCCAACATTTCCTTCTCATAAATAGTCTTCTGTAAATACTTTCTTTTGATTGGATGACTTTCAAAAGAAATGGGTCTTCCTTCTTGCATTAAAATAGCACCAATTCCATTTCTTGAGGCATCACATTCCACAATAAAGGTTTTAGTGAAGTCTGGCATAGCTAATAGTGGTGCTAGGCACATTGCCTCTTTAAGATGTTCAAAGGCCTTAGTTGCTTCATGATTCCATGGAAATGCATCTTTCTTCAATAATGTTGTTAGAGGTGCTGCTATTCTCCCATAATTCTTAACAAACTTGTGATTATACCCCGTTAACCCGAGAAATTAGTGCAACTACTTTATGGTTGTGGGGACTTTCCATTCCTTAATGGCTTTAATTTTGTTAGGGTCTACTTTAACACCCTCGTCAGATACAATAAGACCTAGATATTCCACCTCTTGTACTCCAAAGAAACATTTCAATGTTTTTGCATATAATTGTTTCTCCTCCAATAGTTTGAGCACCCTGTCAAAATTTTGAACATGATCCTTCCAAGACCTGTTGTAGATTAGTATATCATCAAAAAATAATAGCACAAATTTTCTAATGAAGGGTTTGAAAATGGAATTCATCAACCCTTGAAATGTAGAAGGTGCATTGGTAAGGCCAAAGGCATGACCAAAAATTCATAATGACCCTCATGAGTTCAAAATGTTGTTTTCGGAAAATCTTCCATCTTCATTCTAATTTGATGATATCCTGAATGAAGATCCAACTTAGTAAAATAAATTGCTCGATGTAATTCATCCAATAATTCATAAATCATGGGAATGGGAAATTTATCTTTAATAATGATCTTATTGAGCTCCCTATAATCTAGACACATGCACCATGATCCATCCTTCTTGTGCACCAATACTACTAGAGCAGAGAAAGAACTTTGACTAGGTTGAATTATACCAGCCTCTAACATTTTTGCAATCATATGTTCAATTTCACTCTTTTGGACATCAGGATATCTGTAAGGCCTGATGTTTGGAGGAACACTTCCTGGAATAAAATGAATAGCATGATCATGATCGCGAATAGGTGGGGGTCCTTTGGGAGTTTCAAAAACCTTGGAATGATTGTCCAATAATTTTTGGAGATCTGGAGAAATAAATGATTTTGATGTTGGAACTTCTAGTGAGCATAATTGTGCAATTACGCCTTGTTGTTCTTTATTCAGAAGCTTTTTCATGACATTAGAGCTTATTACCTTTCACGACTTCCCTACGATACCCTGTAATTTGATTTCCTTTCCTTCCGAAAAAAAAAAAATCAAGAAAAGTTCTTGAAAATTAAAAGCTATTGTCCCCAAATATTGTAACCACTGTACTCCTAGTACAACATCATCACCTCCCATTGCAATGGAAATCATTGGACTATTCAATACATATTCCCCCATGGCTAGCTTGATATTATGGAATTTTCCAAAGAAATTTATAGTTCCTCCATTTGCAACCATCACTTGACATTCTGGTGTTGGGTATGGGAAACAATTCAATTCCTTGGCTACCTTACAATGAACAAAATTATGGGTACTACCCAAATCAATCAACACTATTACCTTTTTCTTCTTGATATGTCCTTCTATCGTGAGTTTTTGAGGAGTGCTAATTCCTGCCAATGCATTACACGATATGGTCGGACTCATTTATTCTTTTTCTAGGGTTAGTTCTTGGTGTATATCCTCTTCTTTTGAAGTTTCTTCTTCATTTTATTCTTCCCCTTCACAATCTATGTAAAATAATTTCTTCTCAACACACTTATGACCTTTAGTGTATTTGCTATCACAACTGTAGCAAAGCCCTTTTGCTCTTTTTCCTTCCAATTGTTGTGGTGGCAACCTTGTAGGTTATGGAAGTCTAGTAGTAGCAACACTTCCATCTTTATAGATGTGAGTGGTAGGCTTCCTTGTCACCATAATTTTACATTCAATTTTTCTTGCCAACCTAAATTCCTTCTCCAATGAATCAGGTTCCCAAACGCAAACTTCATGTTGGATGTTATCCTTTAAAGTCCCTATGAATACATCAATCCTGTGTTCCTCTGGAATATCAGCTACCCTTATATTCAATTTTTGGAAGTCCTCAATGTTCTCCCCTACTGAACCTTTTTGTTTGAGATTTATCAATTGGTTAAAGAAGGTGTTGCTCTTTGTATCCTCATAATGTGCTATCATTTCCTCCATAAAAATTGACCAAGTGACAATTTTTTCACGAGAGAAAAGCCATCGATACCATACAAATGTATTTTGTTCTAAATGTAAAGTTGCAATGTGTACCTTTTATGTGTTTTGCACATTATTGAGATCAAAATATTGCTCCATTTGTAGTATCCATGTTACAGGATCCTTGCCATCAAACTTCCTCATATCCATCTTTGGAATATGGTGGCTCTTCCATCCAACATTAGAGTTTCTGAAATCAAGATTAACATTTATTTTGTTCTCATCATGAGTTTTCTCTACTATCTTTTCACCATTAGGAAACATTTCTTGTATCAAAATTTTCAAACCTCCCATGTGTGCTTTTATATCATTCTTCATATTTTCCATGTTGTCTTTCATGTCATCCATCTTAGCTTCCATGCCAGCTTCCATGTCATCCATCTTAGCTAGCACGCCTTTCTTCAAACCAACCATATTATTCTTCAAACCATCCATCTTCGCTTCCACGCCTTTCTTCAAAATTTCCATTTCATTTTTTGTTGCTCTTTGTGAGAGCGAAATTTGCTGCACTTGCTCTTGTAATTTTGGTATATCATGTTGGAATTCTTCATCTTCATGAGTCATAGTAGAGTACTCTGAGGGCTTAATGGGTGTTGAATTCTATTTAGGAGGCATTTTAGAACCCAACACTGATATATATCCTCAATAGTTCTTTGGAATCACTTAAAACTGATTTTTCAAAGAAGACTTATGCAATTTGAAAAAAAAATACACAAGATCTTCTTGATTTTGAGGAGCTCGATATTGAAACTAAATTTTCTCTGTGATTTCAGATATTAAATATCTGAAATTTGGCCCTGAAGTAGCCCTATGAATCTTATTTCGAATGCCATAGGTCTTACCTGATTTGGATTCTTGAAGGAAAAGTTATGCCCAATATCCTATGATGACCTAATTATCGACTGGTTCAATAGAGCGAATTTGTACGACTTGCCATGTGTCATTGTTTCCTCCTTCGGCTCAAATATTGATACAAAAGAAACTAATGTCAGGGTACTTGCAGCCACTTTTTCCAGAATTCCAATCCAATGCTGAGAGAGAGAGTTATGGCGATTTTCCCACGGTCACCTCTTTGAGATGAAATCCAGGAGCCTGAAAAATTCCTAACTTCCACAGACCCTATCTCCAAAAATATTGCGAATCAAGCTCTGAAATTTTTCCACGGTGTTCCTCAAGATAATTTCTTCGCTCTGTGAAACTTTGAGCTTCTGAACCCTCGTAGAAAAAAAATTATAGTGAAAATTCCACGATGACCTGTTTAGGTTAAATTTAGGAGCCTGCAAAATCCCTAAATTGCACAGATCATATGTCCTAAAATATTGCGAACCAAGATCTGAAAATTTTCCATGACATTCCTCGGGATTTCTTCTTCACTTTGTAAAAAATTCAGTTTCTGAACCTTCGTAGAAAAAAAGTTATAGAGAAAATTCAATGATGACCTGTTTGGAGCAACGAAACCCTAGAATCCAAAGCTCTGGTACCAAATGTTATGAAACTAGCTCCAAAAATAGAAGAGAAGAGAGATCAATGCCTTATAAATCAACGACTTCGAGGGGGAAACCTCCAATACGTTACATAAATGAACAATTCTTGGATGATTGAAATGACCAAAACCTCGTTTCTATATATACGAGTCCATGGGGCCACAATGTAATCCTAGCCGACCTAACAATAATAATGTAAGGGCACAATAATAGCAATATGAGGGTTACAGGGGTACAACAATAAAAATAAGGGGGTTACACTAGCAACAGTAAGGGACTATACAAGTAATATAGGGACCTAACAGTGATGCACCTAATATAGTAGATTGTCTCTTCGAGATGAGTGCATTTGTTTTTTAGGGCAACTATTTCTTCCTTTTAGCCCAGAAGCTCCCTCTTCAAGGAAAAACTCTCAGATTTTACTTGGAACTTCAAATCTTGAACTGTCTCGCTTACTTTCTCTATCATGAAATTAATAGCCCTGCATGTGGCATATTTCTCATTTTGTGAGGATCTTGTTTGATCTGCTAATGGAGAGATACAGAGCAAAGTTTCCCCTTTGATTTGGAAGCAGTGAGAGTTGCTTGATCTTCCAAGTGCACCTTTTTGACTAAATGGGAGACTTTGATAAGAAATATACTGAGATGTGCAAATATTTGGAGGAGCATGCAACTCTTAATGATAGTTGTTTGATCTTCCAAGTGCACTATGATGGCAGAGTGGGAGACTGTGATAAGTGATCTGCTAAACTGTGCAGAGAATAGGAGGAGCTCGCACTACTTATCAGAGAGGAATATCAAGAAAGTATAGCCCGATGCCAACATAGTGAGATGAAGCTGATGGAGGATGGTGAGGCTAGGAATGCTAGGTGGAGGTAGAGTAGGAATCGATGGATCTGAGCAGATTTGAATGCACAAGAAGTATGGAATGAGAGGAGATGAAAGCACAAGAAGCACAATGGGAGGAGGGAGAGCTGAGGGCGTTAGAGATGAAGAAGGATGAATGTGTAGGAGGTTTGGAGGAACATAAATCAAGGAGTTAGGGGTTCAGGCAAGCTTGAAAAGGAACACAATCACTATATCAGTGCAGGTAGAGGCAAGGGGAATTTGATCGATGTAGACAAGGAACATTTGAAGGTCGATGCTTATATATGGAGAGGTGATGACTGATTCAAACAAGTTTAGGTCATGCGATCGGGATAGCCTCTCAGGCTTGAAAATCGGGTTACAGAGAATTCCATGATATACCAAATCTCAGATGGATCAGTGTTCAGATAACATTTTTTTTTTATTTTTTTAGTAAAACTCCCCTTTAGGATTCAATGTTGTTGTGGCATGGGAGGGGAGTAAGGATGGATATGGTATTGGAATGAAGGATACTTAATTTTGAATTCTTGATTCCCCTTCATATCGAGCTACTACCAAGTTGTCCTAGTGGTCAGAAAGGCTGTTACTTTATCGAAAAATGTATTTTAAGGAGACAATGCCCAAATTTGTTATATTTTGCTTGATCCGATTGACTATTTCTCCCATTACTGCATTTGGAGGATTTCTCATGCTCATAATGGATTGAATAATTATAGTTGAGTATCCCATGATTATTGGATTTTGAATGTTTTTATTTTATTTTTAAAATCATGGTGCCTAAGAGTAGAACATATGCCTCAGCCCTAATATTCGAGGTTTTCCCTAATCCCCATTAAAAGGTGATGGGATTGGTTCCCCCTAAATCCAAGAGTATGCCCCTTGCACTAGCCCTTCCTCGATTGTTTTTTGATGCACCATTAAAGAGGAGACAATGATTGTTGATATTTTTCATCCAAAGGATGAATTCATCCTTTTTAACCTTATTTTCCAATTTTGGGAGATTGTTTTTATTTTGGGATTGCTTAACTAATTTCTTCTACCTGTTGCAAATCTTATCCATATCCTCTCTTTTTGCTGGAGCTAGTTACTGTCCATTACTTTCAAACCTTTCATGATTAAAATTTATGGTGTGATTCGCCATGTATTTGACGTATCTTTGCCTATATTTGGTGATTTATTTTTGAAGATTTATAGGTTTCTAGCTAACATACCATCTAGCAGAGGAAAGATGGATGGATTTCCCAAAATATTTCTATAGTGTGCTTTAGCTGCAATGGATAAAGATATTTTTTTTTCCAATTTATGAAGAAGTAATTTAAAGGTTCTTGAGAATTTTAGATCAATTTCCAATGGGCTCACTAGCAGGTGCCAACATTCTCTCACAAAGGGACAATCTAAGAAAAGATGTTGGATGTTTTCTTCATCATTCAGGCACATGGGACACCTTGAAGGCCCTGAAAAACCTTTCCTTTTAACGTTGTCTCCTGTAAGGACTGCCTTTTAAAAGAGTCCAAATGAATATTTTGACCTTGGGAAAACTTTCTGATTTCCATATTGTTTTCCATGATGCCCAATCCTCATTATTTTTCTGAGTTTGTATGGTTAAATACCCTAATTTGACCGAGTATTCTCCTGCATTGGGATCCCTAATGCAGGTGTATTGAGCCTCTTGATTAGTTGGTGTTTCTCACTTAAGGCGGATGACTAAAGAGTCCCGAGGTTTTTTAAAATTATGTGCCATGTTCAGAGTGTACCAATCAACCCAATTTCTATTTTTCCAACAAGAGATAGAGTACAAGGTGGTCAACCCCTTAGCGCACATCCAACTTTTTAATTCATGGAGGTTTGATAGGACGATAATGGAGGATTACAAATTATTCTCTCATCCCATAAAATAACACTTCTTCTGTTTCAAGGGAGCTTAGAAGTATGCTTCATGATGGTGAGGAGGACTTCTTTAACTAGCTTTCAGACTTGCAAACATGGCCTGATTGGTGCATTTCATTCTAGTAAGGGAGTTCAATGTTGAATAATGTACTTTGATGTCCCTGTGATAAGTCAGCAAGAAAATTTTTCCCCAAGGGCCAACTTCATAATTCCAAGTAACCTAATAGATAGGCCTCCCTTTTCATAAGGAAGTGTTTCTTGATCCCATTTTACCAAACTGAACTTTTTGGCTTCAGTCTTTCCGCCTTGCCATAGAAATCCTCTTATTATGATCTCTATTTGTTTGTGGATGCTGACACGTGCCACGATTGCTACACATTGATAAATTGGAAGCATTGTAAGCATGGATTTGATAAGTATCACTCTGCCTGCTAAATTTAGCCATTGAATTCCCCAACTTTGACTTTTTTTCTCATTTTCTTAATTTGGGTACTCGATAATTCTGCCTTCAGATTTTCTTTTGATATAGAGAGTCCTAGATAATGGAAATGGATTCAATTTTCTTTTGTAGGAATCTCTAATATGTGTCATATTCTTTGTAAAGTGTGTGGGGGTGCATTTCATTATTTAGAATCTTGCCTAAGGCATCCATGAATTTGGCTAACACTTTTTAAACCTTATGGCGATAATACATGATGCCCCTCCCATCAATAGTGTGTCATCAGTGAATAAGGAGTGAATGATGCTTTTAAATCCTTGGGATATGTGGAGACCAGTTAGTGATATATCTCTTCTTCTCTTCTCCAAAGACTGACTTAAAGAATATTCTATTATTATATATAGGAATGGGGATAGGGGGAATCCTTGCCTCATCCCTCAGGAACAATGACACATTTCACTAGACCTTCCATTTATCAATGGGGCTATCCAAGGTCCCACAATGCATGCTTTGATTACTTCAATGATCTCATTTGAGAATCTGAATTTCTTGAGGACTGTTGTTAAGAAGGTTAAGCTTACTCAGTCAAATTCATTTGCCATGTCCAATTTTATGATGATTCCTTGCTCTTTCTTTGACATACTTGAGTGCAAAGCTTCTTGGAAAATCAACACATTATCAAGAATCTGTCTATTTGACACAAAACCACCTTGGTTTCCGATATAATATCAGGTAAGAGATTCTTTATTTGACTGGTTATGATCCTTGTTATTGTTTTATAAGAGGAATTAGATAATGAAATTATTCAGAATCGACTAAAGGTGGAGGGCCTTGCATCTTTTGGAATTAGAGCGAGGTAAGAGGAATTAGTGAAACCACCCAACATTTTTTTCTTAAATACATTCCTTATCATTCTTGTTACATCCTTCTTGACTATATGCCAATTTTTCCTATAGAAGGCAATGGAAAAACCATCAGGGCCCGGAGGCTTGTCTCGATGAAGTCCCCAAACAACCTTTTTGATTTCTTCTTCTTCAACTTCTTGTATGAGCTTCATATTTTGTTCAATTTTTTATCTTCTTGGGGATATGTTATACACAAGTCTCATAATCTGAATTTTCTCCACTTGCTGTAAGGAGGTTTTCAAAATATCTATATGCTTCTTGTTTTGATTCATTTGGTCCTCTTATCTCCCATTCCTTAATTTGAATATTGTCAATCTGGTTTCTTTTCCTTCGAATTTTCATTGAGTTGTGAAAAAACAATGTATTCTTATCCTCTTATTTTAACCAAAGCCTGCGAGTTTTTAATTTCCGCACCTCTTCTTCTGCTCTATATTCTCTAAATTTCCCAATAAAGTGCCTTTTCGTGGAGTTGGATTTTTTTTTTCTTCCTTGGTTTCCTTTGTTTCTTGAAGTGTTTACATTTTTTTAATTAGCTCAACCTTCCTTCTTTTGTTTTTTTTTTATGATTTTACTTGGCTCAAATTTTCATTTCCTTTCTCAAAGTTTTAAATTTTGTCTCCCACACATAGTAAGGAGAGCTGTAGACTTTTTAGGACCAAAATTCTACAATTATTCTTTTCAATTCCTCATTGTTGTTCCATGTTGGGAAATATCTAAAATGAATGGGACCTTGATTTCCAAAATTCCCTAGAGAAATAACCATCAACTTATGATCAAGTGTTGTAGTATGAATAATCCTCGACACTGCTGAGTTGTATTTGGATAAAATGTTGTCCTGAACTAGAATGCAGTCTAGAATTTCTTTTATGTTGTTGCTACAAGTTCTCTTATTGCTCCATGTGTACTTGCTGTTGTTGGGAGGAACGTCAAGAAGCTTGTACATTTCCATTATATTTTCTATGGCATCCCTAGATGGATCTGCATGGTATACTCCTCCAAATTTCTCTTCCACATTTAAAACTAGATTGAGATCAACCCCCAATATAACATTTCTGTTTTGGGCATTAATTAGTGTCTCTTTAATAGTGTTCCAGCATAGATCCTTCTCCCTATAGTGATTTGGGGCATATATGTTGACCATGCAATATTGCTCATTGGTGGCTATATTTTTTAAATCTGTTCAAATCTAGTGCTTTTTTTTTTTTTGCGGAAGTAGCTACTATTTTTCTTTTCTCCATAGAGTGCAAATACCTCCTGAGGCCTCTATCTCTTGTTGGGTTGTTCCTTCATCATTTTTTTTTTTTTTTTTTATCATATTCTCATATTATTGTGCACATGTTTTGGTCTCCTGTAGCATTAGTATATCTCGGGTTTCCATTGCTAATATATCTTTGATTCCGTTGATTTTCATTGATGTCCCAATACCTCAGAAATTCCAGAAGACCACCATCATTATTTATTCTGATTTGAGGTAGAGGGACATTTCTCTCTTTAGTGATGATGGTTTTTCTCATTGTTTCCTGAGCTTTTTCCAAAGAAGTAATCCATGGGCTATTGGGTTCTCATAGCCATCTCTTTTTTGGTCCCTTCATCTCTCAACTCTTTTTTTGTCTTTCTTCCTGTTTTTTTTTTTGTTCAATCGAAAGTAGAGAGCCTGTTGATTGGTTCCTTGTAAATATTTGATCGACAAAGGGGGGAGGTGGGTTGAGAGGGATAGTGGGGGAATATGGAGTGAGGAGAGTAGGGGATGAGTGGTGGGGGGGGTGGGGGGGGGTTGCGGGGCGGGGGGCGTAGAGGTTGAGATGGGAGGGCCTTCAAGAGGGCCAAAAGGGTTGGGATTCGTGAGGGTGGAGGTAGTAAGAGGAGAATTAAGTGAAGGAAGTGAGAAGCAAGAAGGGCCATTTTGGGAGGAAGCCCGAGGTTGGGTATTGGAGGGGGGAGGTTGTTTGTTTGTTGTTTTTTTGTTTTTTACTTGTTCCAATTTAGTTTCCTGAGCTTATACTTCTTCATTTTCTTGTTTTTTCGGGCACCTATTTGCAAAATTACCATATTCATGACATACCTTGCATTTAAATAGTATATTTTCATAGTCCAATGGTTGTATGTGCATCCATTTGTTTACTTTGATCTTCACTACTTCTGGTAAGCCTTTCCTTAGGTTGACTTCTACGCATATCCTCACACAAGCGTGCATGCTATCCTTTGGCTTACTTCTGTCAATATAATTTCCCACTATGCTCCCTATTGCCTTGAATTATTCATCACCCCAACAGTGGAGAGGGAAGTGAGGAAGTCAGACCCAGTAGGGACTACACCTGGCACATCCAGTTCAGGGTTGAAGTCCAACATCCATTTGTTAAGATAAAGACCTCACATGTCCAAGAAATATGGGGCATTTCTAAATATAGGTCTATGTCTTCCATTTTTTCAAAGTGGAAGGTATACTACCCTCTTCCACAAAATCCGATACATATTTTCCCATTTGTTGAAGAGGAACAATTCCTTTCAACCCACTTATGAATCGAGTGAGGAGATGGCCCAATGCCAGTGAACTGGCCAACCAAACCACATTCAGATAGGGAAAGCACTACTCTGCGAGGGAGGGAGGGAAGGAGGGAGAATGATATATCGAATGTCATCTAGCTTCTTCACAAACTTTGATACAAAGGGTCTAGTTCTAGGGGGATCAATGGAAGAAATCAGAGAGGCAAACACATCTACATTTTCGTCATTTGAAAATATTGAATAGGTAGACGGAGGTTCCCCATCTGGAGGAGGGTGTGCTGGTTCCATGAGGGCAACAGGAAGATGCTCTAGTTGAGTAGTAAGAGTGGAGGCTGAGGGACGCACGTAGCGGAAAAATTAAAATCGCCATAGAGCACACGCAACAATCGTCCAATAATCAGTTGGGTTTATTAGACCTTAATATTAAGGGTTAAATATTGGTCATATGATTTAACATTAACCCATTAGGTTTATAATGTGTATCCCTTTAGTTTATTAATTCACGGGGTTTATAATATTTATAATCCCTAAGGTTGATTGATCACTTGGGTTTATAATATTAATAATCATGTGATTTTATAAATCCTTTTTGTGTAAAATATTAATTCATTGGTTTTATTAATCTCTTGTGTTTTTAGTATTGATCCCTTAGGTTTTTTATATTTATCCCTTGGGTTCACCGATTCCTTCGGTTTATAATATTAAACCCTTGGGTGTATTAATTACACTAATAATCCATTTAGTTTATTAATCTCTTGAGTTTAAATTATTAATGCTTAGAGTTTATTAATTTCTTGGGTTTTTAATATTAGTTTGTTGGGTTTGGTGATTCTTGGGTTTATTAATCGCTTGGGTTTATTAATAATTTTTATTTATAATTTTAATTTGTTAGGTTTATAATATTAATAATCCCTTGAGTTTGTTGATGTTTTGTGTTTATAATATTAATAATTCCATAGGTTTTTTTATCCATTGGGTTTATCACATCTATCCCTTGAGTTTTCTAGTTCTTTGGGTTGGTAATATTAGTCCTTTCGGTTTATTAAATCCCAATATTCAGGGTTAAATATTAGTCCTACAATTTAATATTAATCCATGGTCCAATGTCATTATCAAAATGAATGCCTCAATATGAAAATCAACCATGGTCAACCATTTTCAATCATCTTCAGCCATAGTCGATCATGGTCTACCATGATCGAATTTCACATTAGGACAAAGATTGTCTCAATATTAAAATCAACCATAGCCAACCATGGTCATCCTTAGTCCAACGTCACATTGTGAGAAAGATTGTCTCAATGTTTAAATCAAGCATGGTCAATCATGTTTATTTCACAGTTTATAATATTTATCTAAGAGTTTATATACTTCGGGTTTACAATATTAATCTTTTAGGTTTAATATTATTCCCTTGGGTTTATAAACCCTTTGTTTTTTAGTTTTAATCCATTGGGTTTGTAATATTGTTCCCTTGGATTTATTCATCTAAGGGTATAAATAATTCATAGGTTTTATAATATTAAACCTTGGGTTTAATATAACTCTCTTGTGTTTTTAATATTGATCGCTTGCATTTTTTAATCCCTCATGTTTATAATAATTTTCCCCTTAGTTTTACTAATTTCTTGGGTTTATAATATTAAATGCTTGGGCTTATTTGTTCATTAAGTTTGCAATATTAATAATTCCTTTGGTTTATCATTTAATCCCTTGAGTTTAAAATATTAATTCATATGCTTTATTAACTTTTTGGGTTTTTAATATTAGTTTTTTTCAGTTTATTAATTCCTTGGTTTTATTATTTTCTTGGGTTTATAAATCATTTGTATTTATAATATTAATGTATTGGATTTTATAATATTATATAAATATAAAATATTATGGCAATTATTATTTATATAGTTATTAATAATTATAAATAGTAATTGCTTAACAAAATACACCTTATAGTTATTAATGTGGTGGCTGGTTGAGATACACCTATTAGTGTATATCAACCACATTGGTAAATGTGGTTGTGCTAGTTTTAATTTACTTCAAATGGTTACAATCAAGAAATAGTTATGAAACTATTTAAAGAAAATAATCCATTCAGATCTCATCAAGATGAGGGGGGAATGTGTTTTATGGCGAAGGAGAGATCTTGCCTAAGATGTTCTGGTGACGAGAGAGGAAAATTCCTATCATATTTGAAAAACACACTCTAATGGTTGTTTTATTCAGTATTTTAATAGGCCACAAGGTCTACAAATCTAATAAGGCCATTTTGTATATAGCAGACCAATTATGGAATAGTTATCATAATCAAAGCCTATGGTTTATTGTTTGTGTAGAAATGAAAAGGTTCTAAAAAACACCTCGCCTATTGGAAGCAATGATAGGAGGCCACAAATGAAGATGCACAATGATCAAGGCCATTAAAGAGGCAGAATCATGAAAGGTTTTCTCCATTCCAAGTTCAGGTTGGATTCAAACAAAATGGAACATTTCAAGTTATATACAATAAATATAAGTAACTTCTTGATTTTATTTAAGAGGGATGTGCATTAATTTTGCTAAAATTACTTGAAAAAAATTGTGTTCATGTGCACAAGAATAATTACATTTTTGTTACTCCCCTTGTGAACAAGAAACAGAGTGTCTTGGCATACACAAAAACAATAGTTGTTGCATTAGTTTTCTTTCGAATAAGAATATGCAATTATTCTACTAATTATCTCGAAAATAATGCGTGTGAACCTTACATGTTATGTTATTGAAAATATCTTTTGAGAATCGTGTGCATAATAAGGACAAGTAGCCAGGTTTCTTTGAAAAGAACATGTTAAGTTTTTTTAAATAATTTCTTGAAAAAGGAATATGTGCTTTCAAAGAACATGTTAAGTTTTTTTAAATAATTTATTGAAAAAGGGATATGTTCTTAACACACAGAGTTAACCATTATTTTTCCCAACTTTTATTGAGAAAGAAACACGTATTTTCATGAAAAGAAAAGTTATTGTGTTATATTTTCATAGAAAAGAATAATAGTTTGCTTATTGTGTGAGCAGATTAATTGCTTCTTAGGAAAATATTATTTTATGTTATTTCTTGAAAAGAATAAGTGATTATGATAAATTCATACCAACCATAGTATATGTCAATTTTAAACTACTCTTCAATATGACTCCAAATTTCCATCCTTTAGATTGTTTAATAGGTTCATATATTTTCTATATTAAATATTTCATAGTAAGTTTAATTATATGAAATTGTTCATGGGATTAAAATTCTTGTTGTTTAAGTAACCATGATTTGATACACTTTTTATAATCCATTAAACAAGTTCAAGAAAATACACAAGAGAAGGATCTTCCACATAATCTAGGTATAACAATAGATATTCCTTAATGGTGCATGCTCATATATCTATGTAAAAGGCCATAAGCTACTATAAGTATGAGATTTAGTTTTTAATGGGATACATTTAAAATAACCAAAACTCTCTTAAATTTCTATTACAACCACAATTATGAAATTCCATAACCACTTTACATCTACTAGTATTGGTCTAGGAAAAAAGTGGGCACTTTGTCAAGGGATATATGCTTTGCAATCCACATAGTAATTACCAAAAGAAGCCTAAAATAATTATTTTCAAATAAGTATGTTTGATTTTGTGCTATATATGAACATTTTTCTTTTTAACTTAAATATTTTTTATTAGGAATTTTCTCAAAAAATTTCTTAAAAAAAAAGAAATTTCTTTGTTTTGCGCCAAAGAAACAATTATCATACTACTTGTTATAAATTTAAACCTTTAAAATTGAATTACAAAAAAGAGATTTAGAATGTTCAATACTTTATTTATCAAAATATATTTAAAGTGGGACAACACCATACAAGGATTCTTCTATCAAAAAAGTCTACTCTTATTTACTTTCTCTTAAGGTAATGTGACCTCTCAGTGCACTAAAATCCAATACAAAATACTCTAATGCATACTAATAATCAGCACCAAATTTTCATTGGAATGGTGGATTCTGGAATATGTAAGAATGGTAGATTTTGAAAAAATTTAAAAGTTTAATAAATATGAATGAAGTTAACAATTTCACTTATTTACATAAGAATATAAAATTTTAAATTAATTGTTCCTTGTTTCTCTTCTATTCACCAAATAATCTCTGATCATAACCACATGTTGACGATTGCCTAAATTTTTTCTAATAATAATAAATTACATTTATTCCACACTAACTCATTCATAAATATTTTTTTAATAGTAATAATAAATATAATAAACTTAGTCTAATTCATATTAAATGAATACCCTTTAGTGGACGCTTTAGTTCTCTCATTATACCGTACACCTGTAAGAATGACCTCAAATAGTTTTCGAAAGTTTCCTTTGTGCCATATTATTATATAAGCACCATTGGAGAGTTTCCTTGAGAAACACTCCATGCTATTCAAAAGTTTGACATATTATGACATTCACATTAATATTACTAGCATTTGCCCTTAAGGGTGCAAAGGTACACCGAAGGAGTAGACTTTGTATTAACTCTTGTGCCTATCAAAGAGTTTGCCCTAGTCATGCGTGTTTTGAGTGAGATTAACAATTGACATTTTCGAATAAATTAAATGTTAAGAATAATGAAATACTATTTATAGTTTAAATATATAAAGAATTATTTTATTTTTAATAATTATATTTTAGTTGATTCAAAACTCATAACATCAGTTACCTTATTTAATTATAGTGACTCCAATAGTTGAGATTATATGAAACATTGAAATAAATATTTAATTAATTATGATATTTTTAATATTAATTATGGTTCAAATAAATTTTAAATTATTAAAAATTTTATTAAACAAAATTGTTTAAATTTCTATTAAAAATTTTATTAAACAAAGTTGTTTAAATTTCTATTGATATTAAAACTTAGATAACAAATTATTACCAAAAATGTTAGTGATAATTTTATTAAACAAACTTGTTTAAATTTTCTATTGATATTAAAACTTAGATAAAAAATTATTACCTAAGAAAAGTTGGTAAAGGAATTATTAAAAAATAATTGGAAAGAATTACTAAAAAATAATGTTACCTATTGATAAGTAGGTTTATTAATTTTTGTGATTGAATGCCATTTTTAATTTAAAAATGATACCTTATGGTTTGATGTTTAAATGTTTAGTTTTTTTTTTCTCTTTAAATGTTATATTGATTTCTTAAATATAGAACAAATTAGCTGTCCAATCATCTGTTGACCAATCAATATGACCTTCGGCATTTTCTTTTGCATATTCATTTGCAAAATGCTAGTTATTATTATTTTTAAAATTATATTTTAGCTAGATAATTTTGAGCTTTGCAAACCCACAATTAAGTTGACAACAAAACATGACGTTGGGTTAAAGACCTGGACCTTATTGCCAGTTCACAATTAATACCAAAATTAATAGTTAACTGGTTTATGAATTTATATTTTAAAATCGCAATGTAATGCATCTTTCTTATAGTTTCTTTTTTTGTAAATTGCAATATAATGTATCTCGAGCTTCTCAACCTGGGGTTGCCTATGAAACCCAATTTAGACAGGCATCTGATCGTTTCCATGTTAAATGCATCCTATGCAGTGTTACAATACGTAAGTGTTGATGGATCCCATCCCACCTGGACTGCAGACCTATTGTAAACAATTTGTTATTATATTTTAATATTAGAATTAAATAATTAATTTTTTAATGGTGAATTGGGTTAATGTGCAGTGGTTGGAGGAATGATTGCGATTCTTTCCAATTAGGTTCATTTCCAATTTCCAAAGTAATAGGATGAACTTTGATTCATGACTTGGAACTTCAACTTTGATGTTGAAAATAAATAATCCTTCACAACCAGAAAATCTATATTCTCTGTAGAGAATATAAAGATATTTTCAACCTGAAATTATTAACCTTCCTGGGATTTCATTTTCTTAAATTGCAATGGAATTATTTAAGATAAACATTCCTATGATTTCATTTTCTTAAAATGCAATGTAATTATTCAAAAAGAACCATAAGGGACTGCCTTAAAATGAATAGTAATTTCAGCAACATGAAGAACACATTCCCTCCAGGGTTATTTGGCACTAACAACAGAAATAAATGTAAAAGCTCTAAGTTCATAATAAATATCAGAACGAGAGGAATTATATAAGGAGTCGTCTAACGAGCCGGAGGAATTGCCCGGACGGTCAAAATTGGCCGGAATCCGGGCCAAAAAAATTTAAAAAATCTTGCAGCAACAGTGTTTGAATCCTGATTTTGACATTGGAAATGGATTCAGCACCATCAAAAACCTGTAGGACACCCAAAATATTAAACTTTGATAGTTATAACATGGATTTAGAAAAATTCCTGCCGGATTTTCTGAAAATCTTATCAGAATTTTCATGATTTTCAGGGCGATTCCTCTGGCTAGTTAGACTACCGCAAAGTGAATAGGAGTCGTCTAATGAGCCGGAGGAATTGGCCGGACGGTCAAAATTGGCCTCGAATTCCGCAAAAAAATTAAAAAAATCTTGCAGCAACAGTGTTTGAATCCTGATTTTGACATTGGAAATGGATTCAGCACCATCAAAAACCTGTAAGACACCCAAAATATTAAACTTTGATAGTTATAAGTTCATAATATATATCAGAACGAGAGTAATTATATAAAAGGCATTATTACCTGAGCAGACTTCTCGGATACCACAAATCGGCCTGAAACGCATGTGGGTGACATTATATCCATCTCAAAACCAATGAACTCCTGTATAAGAGGCACTCTGAGTCCGTAAACAACCTTTATGGCATCATTCTTCAACTCCATATTCTTATTAGTGTCCGCCATAGATGCAACTGAATTGCAAAAAATTATGTATTATTAATTATTACTGGGTATAACAATACAGTGGTTTGAGCTCAGTAAGATGGGCGGGAGTGCGCAAGATGCTGGCAGATATTCAGAGACGTGTACAGATGGTACTAATGGTGGTGGAAAAATTAGTACGAGGAGATATTCAGAGACGTGTTGGATGCAATTTCTGCGAGACAAGACGCCCCGCCGCCGATGACCCAAGTTCAGTCTCTGGACACCTAAATTATCTCTGAGGGCCTGGGTATCCCAAATGGTACAGTTAGTATTTTGAAAAATCCAAAATCGGGTTGGGATTTTGACCCAGGAATTTGAACATTATCTCTTTTAGCAAGTAACTGTAGAAACTACTCGAGGGGTCGAACGCCCATTATGTAGAGCCAGAAAATGAAAATCTACCAAAACATATATCTGAGGGCCTTATGAATGGTCAGGCAGATAAGGATTTCGCAACAGATTTGTTGTGCAAAATATCGGCACATTTAAATCTCCACATTTTTTAGGCCAACGAATTGTTGCCGGAACTCTGTCCGGCTGTTGGGAGACGGCGCAGAGAAATGGAACTGTGGTTGAGCGGAACCTGGAGTAAGGAGAAAATTAAATTAAATTTTTAAAAATAAAAAAGAAAATTAATTTTTAATATAAAACTGAAAATTAAAAAAAGTCTGCTGCCCATTTTTGTGTTTGCAGAATGCTATAACAATGACGCAACAGCTACGGTATTTTCCACAGTACAAAAAAAACCACAGTGGATTTTCAAGGGCGGATTGCCCTATTCCGCACCGCCTCTCGACATTGAGCGGTATTCATGGGTCGGGCAGCGATTTCATAGGGAATCTGCCACGTGTCCCAAGTGGGTTTTATTAACGTGAAATTTCGCGCGTTAAAGTCCGACGGGGGACGTGCAGCGAAATGCACCCGAGCCGTTGATCGGGGCGAAGGAGATCGGATCATGGATTATGACCTAACTTGATAACGACATGACGTTTTTCCTTCCGGGAATGGATGGATCCGAGGAAGGTTGATGTCTTTTCACGATGTTTTTCAGCTTACACAATATCATATAAATACACATATATAGCTTCAAACCTTAGCATTAGCCTATTACTTCTCTTCGCTAGCTAGAAACTTATTTTTCATCGGGAATTTCATATAGGCTGTATAATTATTATTTACTGACGATCTAAGGGTTTCTTCATATTCAAATCGTGATAGTGCAGTTTTCATCAGTATTGAAACGGGGATGGCGAAAACCAATCGGTACTCGGCCGTTCTGGCTATATTACTTTGCGCCAATTTAGCAGCGGGTGTTAATGGGGCTCTTGAAGTGGGTTCACAGGATCTCTCTGATGGTGGACGTGCCCAACGGCTTCATCCGGCTTTTGGCTTGCAAGAAGACCAAGTCGCTCCGCTGGGTTTTCAAATACGTGAAGCCCTTCTGCCCAGCCACGCGCATCTCTGTTATCTCAGTGGGCAACGAAGTCCTACCCCTCACACCGGAGCTCGCCGAATTCTTAGTCCAGGCCATGGAAAATCTCCGCGTCGCGCTACGGGAGCTCGGCCTTGGCGTCATCAACCGTGAGGATCGACCGTCAGATTGCAAGTCTGCGCAGAGCAAGTCAAACTACAAGGAGCCAACAACAGGGCCTGAACTAGACAGGGGGTACTTGACACGTGTCAGAGATTGTGTCGAAGACGACGAATCTCTACAGTGTCACTACAAAAAGGAACACCTTCGGTGTAATTAATAATAGTAATAATAGGGTATATTGAATTCTTTATAATGTTTATTTATGAATAAAGGATTTGATATACCAAAATGTTCATAGTAATAATTGTATTAGGGTAAATGGGTTTTATGAAAATGGTTATGGTATTTGAGATTAAGACAAGGTTAAGGAAATATGGGGTTTAAATTTAGGGTTGGTGTTTTATTTATTATAGGGTTGAATTAAAAGTATGGGTATATGGGTTAAGGTTATGGAGTTGAAGGGTAAGGATTAAGGTATGTAGTTATTATCAATACAATTCAAGGGTATATAGTTGGGTTGGGTTGGGTTGAGGGGTAGGATAAAGATTGTGGGTAATTGAGATTTCATATATGGTTAACCAAATAGAAAAATTAAACTTAGGGTTAGGTGGTTTTTTGTTAGGGGTATGTGTTAGGGTGTTCTATAGGTGTCATAGGGAATGGGGTTGAAGGTATATGAGTTACCATAGGAGTTATAGGAAATGGGGTTGAAGGTATATGGGTTATAAGGAATGGGGTTGGAGGAAATAGTTAGGGGATATTGGGTGAAGAGTAGGGGTTAATGTATGTAAATCTTCTTGGTTGTAGGGGATGTGTAGTTGGGATAGGGTTAAGGGCAAGGTAGAGATTAGGAGTATTCACTTAGAGGTATTTGTATATTGAAATACAAAATAATTTCTAAATTTAAAAGAAATATATAAATTTACATATAAACTCAAAATTTAAACACTTTTCTCTTTTTCTTATTAAATGCACATATAATTGAGAGTATATTCTCATTCATATATATCTAATATTATAACTTTTTTATTTTTATTTTTTTTTATGTGTTTTAGAAGTAATGAATCTGTAACATGATTGTACTGACATTGTTTTACATAAAATTATTTTTTCATATTAACACTAGGCCTGATAATTAACTAAAAAACCTAATAATATTTTACACATACTACTTTATGTTAGAGAAATAAACCATATCCCAAATTATATAATATATTATTGCATTAAATTGCTAAAATAAATTAGATAAACTATATCCCAAATCGTATATTATATTATTGCATTAAATTATCAATAAAATTATATAAGTAACTCTCTATTAAGTTACTACCTATCTGTGGTGCGAAGGTTTGAAGCTGCGGTTCATAATGTAAAATGAACGTGACTCCAGCTTGAAAAATCTAATAATGAAGTGACGGGATGTCAAATTAGATCATAAAAAACGTACTTAACACTCACAAGAACGATTAAAATACCTTAAATCATTTCTAATTACGAAAAAGCGTTTCCCATAATGCGGAGACCGTTCAAGAAATTTGAACGCACGACCATGACATCGACATTGCGGGATATATATTCGCTCTATGTCATGGCTTTGCTTTAGGGTTTTGAAAACCTTTTTGATTTCTAGAAAGATTCTCTCATGACCTTTGCTTTAGGGTTTTGAAAACTTTTTTGATTTCTAAGATCTTTTCACATGCTCGTATTTTTTCCTCTCATGACCTCCGACAAGGAAATAAGGCTAACGGGCCTTCCATCATCCATGATGTTGTTAAGGAATTGCGTCACTTCACCACTTTCTCGTTTTACATTTCTCGTTTTTTATTTCTTCCCGCATCTCTTGCCCGGGTCGAGTCAATACGACCGTTTTCGCTTTCTCTGCGTCCTTTCTTTATACCGACATTTGCGCTATGCCACCGCTTTCCTTTAGGGTTTTCAAAACTTTTTTGACTCCTAAAATGATTTTCTCACCTGCACTGAATATATTCTTCTCTAAATTTTCATCTCATGACCTCTGTTGACAAACGAGCCTTCCATGATGTTGTTAAAGAATTGTTGGCGAATGAATCAACAATTCATTGAAGAATTGTCCCCACTTTCCCCTGCGTCCTTTCTTTATATCGTGAATCGTGATTGCCTTGCAATTTGTCTACTCACTCCATCATACGATTGAATCAAGAACTCGCTTCCCTACATCGTGTACGAATGCATCAAGAATTCATTGAAGAATTTCCCCACTTTCTCCGGCTTTCTTAGCGCATACGCATTCTTTGTCTATCATGGCGGCCAACCAACTTTCCAATCAACTTTCCAACCAATTGTTAACTTCACTTATTTAGAATGTGAATGTGAATGTGCGAGTCATAAGGTATCTGAAAAAAATTGAGCAAATGGAAGAGGATAGATGGCCTAAGGTGGTGTTTAGTGACAGATTGTGTAAAAGACAGAAGACTTGGATGCGGCAGAATAACAAATGGTTTAGTAAATGGGGTATTTGCTTGAGCATGTGTCCTACCAACAGTAAAGAGATAAAAACTTTTGTTATGGATAAATTCCATAAACATACTTGGAAGAAAGAGCTAGAGAGAAAGAAGAAGTACTACATAGAAGAGTTTAACCCCAAACATAACCATCAACAAAAGGCATACATAGGGGCTGATATTTCTTGGAGATCTAAATCACTACTAATTATAGACTAATTTTATCAACTTGCTAGAACAGAATGAAAAGCAAAGAAATGTAAGAAAGAGAGTTGTTTTCCATAAGTAACAGAAATACTTTCTATTTTAATGAGGCTTTCAAGGACACTGAAACCATACATTTTGGCAGCTAATTCTTGGGATAATCTATTCAGCGAAGAGTTTGTCGATAAGCTGGGAGTGCCTACTAAAACTTAGAAAAAGGCCGTAACATAAGAGCTGAGAGAACAATTCAACCACAGTCATTTTTAGCCTCGTGGACATTAAAAATTCTTTCTTTCTTTCTTTCTTTCCACTTTCCCAAGTAACTCCATACACTTCCATTTTCCTTCCTTTGAATTTTTGGAATCAGACGGTGGAACTTGAATGTTTGGTTAGAAAGTTTAAGCTTATAATTGACTCCCACAATCAACATCTCTCCATAAAAATTTACTAAACTCACCATAGGCTTTGAAGAAAGTTGGAATGGGAAAGGGAGAAATGGAACTGCGATGTGCTGTTCTGTTTGTGTTCTTTGAGTTCATGGCAGTATATGTGGCTACAGGTGCTTCTATTAATTGCTCATTAACATGGAAGCCAGATTTCCATACTGATTGCCATTATTATCATCAGCATCTGCATGAGCAGCAAGCTGGATTACCTACTTCTGATGGTTTTGTTTTGAAAGGACGTATGCTGAAGAAATCCCATCGTATCTCTTCATCGGTGGACGCTCACGATAAAAGGGACCTGCAGGAAGGACGTATGCTGAAGAAATCTCATCGTATCTCTTCATCGATGGACGCTCACGATAAAAGGGACCTGCAGGCTCTTTTATCTTTCCGAAATGCCATCACATCTGATCCAACTGGATCGCTGTCTGACTGGACAATGGAGAACTCAGAGAAGATATGCTCATGGAAAGGCATCTGGTGCAGGCGCAGCACGAGAAGAGTGGTGGCTATTATCCTTCCTCGATTAGGATTGGCAGGTACCCTTCCTCCATCTCTGGGTAACCTCTCTTTACTGCGCTCATTGGATCTTTCTTATAATAATTTCAGGGGAACAATTCCACCAGGCTTGGGGAAGCTCAAAGCGTTGGGAGTACTTCGCTTCCGTTCTAATCTGCTCCAGGGTTCTATTCCACCCGAGTTTGGGCATCTTAAGAAGCTGATAATACTTGACCTAGGGTTTAACCTGCTTCACGGGTCAATTCCAAAAGCATTGGGTAACTGTACACGCCTGCAATATATCAAACTTTCAGTGAACAACTTGACAGGCATTGTACCAATGGAATTTGGTGGTCTTGTAAACTTGGAACGGCTCTACTTGTCTCACAATAATCTGAATGGTGGTATTCCAGCTTCTCTGAGCAACTGCACTTCTCTCCAAGGATTGTTCATTGGGTACAACAATCTCACTGGTCAAATCCCTTCTGTTTTGAGTTTGATTACGAATCTCTCTTCGTTGTATTTTTCATCCAACTCACTAAGTGGCCACATCCCTTTCACCTTAGGAAATTGTACTCAGCTATTGTCTATCGACTTTTCTAACAATCACTTGACAGGAAGCATTCCAGGGGAATTAGGATTGCTGCATAAGTTAAAACGCCTATTTCTACAAATCAATGAATTAGAAAACACCATTCCTCCATCCTTAGGAAATTGTATTTCCCTCCAGAAATTATTCTTGGACAATAACCAATTGTCAGGCACCATTCCTCCATCCTTAGGACATTGCATTTCCCTCCAAGAATTATCCTTGGACAATAACCAATTGTCAGGGACTATACCGCCTGCTATATTTGCGCTTCCTCTTTTCTTACTATCTCT
The DNA here is from genome assembly GCA_034641835.2 of Pinus albicaulis. NCBI lineage: Eukaryota > Viridiplantae > Streptophyta > Pinopsida > Pinales > Pinaceae > Pinus > Pinus albicaulis. Next base: position 321,650,844 of record CM076570.1, on the reverse strand, counting down.
CAGCTCAAATAATCTTACAGGGGGCATATCTGAAGCCATTGGCAATTTGAGTCAGTTGATGAAACTAGATCTCCATTCCAATAACTTTAAAGGTACAATCCCCAAAGCTATGGGAAAGTTAAAGGGTCTTCGTACACTCTCTATATATAATAATAGTATTTCTGGAAGTATTCCTGAGAGTATCAGCAGTTTGGTTTTCCTTGGGGTATTAGATCTATCAAAAAACTATTTAGGCGGACGGATCCCTGAAGACATTGGAAATTGCAGTAATCTAAATGTTTTCTCTGCTCATTCCAATAACCTTGTTGGGAATTTCCCAACATCTTTGTGTAATTGTATCAAGCTTCAACTACTTGATTTTAGAAAAAATAGATTGACAGGTGAGCTTCCTCAAAATATCACTAGTTTTGATGACTTAAGAGTTTTGAGTGTTGGGTATAATAATCTTAGTGGTGTTATTCCTCAATGGATCTCAAATCTCATTAGCATGCAAGTACTGGATTTATCAAATAATAAATTTAGTGGAACAATACCATCTGATCTCAAGAGACTTCAGGGATTTGTAATCCATCAATCTTCTCAACTCAATATTAATTTTGATAGATTATATGACAATTTGGAGATTGGGATGAAAGGTTTTGAGTATGACTTAGAATATGTGTTAGAGACAAATACAATATTTGATTTGTCTAACAATAATCTTACAGGGTTAATCCCTTGGAGCATGAGTAATTTGAGAAGCTTGAGATTGTTGAATCTATCAGGGAATCATCTTGGAGGAGAGATACCTCGATCCCTGAGTAAAATAAACACACTTGAAGAGTTGGACTTGTCAAAAAATAATTTGAGTGGAGCTATTCCGGAGGAGCTCTCTAAATTATCATTGTTGGAGGTTCTAGATGTTTCTTTTAACAACCTGTGTGGGCCAATCCCAACAGGGACACAATTTTCTACTTTTAGTGTGTCTTCATTCCAAAAGAATAAGTGCTTATGTGGGTATCCTTTGAATTCATGCAACCACACTCCAACAGAAATAGGAAGCTTTGTCAATAAAGTGACATGGTTGAATAGAGTAAATGAACACATGTCATTGATAGCATTAGGGATGGGAATCGGGATTGGATTTTGGGGAGTGGTGGTTGTGGTCATTGTATGGAAGAGAGCCAGAAATTGGGTGGTTCCCTCCAATAAACCAAGACCCTTTTATGGAGTGTATCGCTTTCCAAAATAATGGATAGTGGAAGAGATTATAATAGCTACTTAATTGTACTCAAAAGTTGGTGTAATATGAATAAAACAATCTTATTGATCTTGAATGTTATGTATATGGTAGCTACTTAATTGTACTCAAAAGTTGGTGTAATATGAATAAAACAATCTTATTGATCTTGAATGTTATGTATATGGTGCACATTCAACCATAAATATAATTTGTAAAAAAAATAGTAATATGAATAAAACAATCTTATCCATTCTTAAGTGTTATATGTATGATGTATGTAACTATGAAATATAAAGCAATCTTAATAATGTCATAAACTTTGTTATGATGTTTTTATGCACATATATATTAAAAACATTACATTTATCCTCCTAAGATGTTATAGGTTCATGTTTAGATTATGTACACCTACACAAAGTTTAGCAATCATATCCTTATTTGGAGGGGAGACCCTTGTCCCATGAACAAAAGGGCCTTAATATAAACAAAAGGATCTTAAACACCAATTGAGTGTCTAGCTTGATCATGCCCTTAAAAATAAACTAGCTGTTGCCCTAGAAGGTGCAAAGAGAGGCCGATAGGAGTATTGTTTGTGAATTATTAATTTGAAGTAATTGTAGTTTTTTGACATGAAGGAAAAAATGTATTGGAAAATCTCGAATTTTGAAGTTCAATGACTATTTCACCATTGCAAATTTCATTTGCACACTAACTTTGTTGCAGATGGACCACAATATGCTACATTCAACAAAATTGATTGCACATTTTGCCTTATTTTTAAAGAATAGTATAAGTATGCCGTTTCCAGCAACAAAAAGACACCACATTTGAATTCCAAGAAACAAATTTGCAACAGAGAAAAGAAAAACTCTGCTTGTGCCTCCAGCGGGTTTATTATTGAATAAAGACAGCCAACAATACATTAAAACTTCGAACAAAATGCCTAAAAACCGCATAACATTTTTGCTCAGCTACCTCAGGCTGAAATTCAACCCTCTTTTGCAGACTGTAATCTTTGACCAACATTGACTTTTCTCTCCTTGTTGACTGGTTTTGACTTGGATATTGTTGAGGTCAGATTTGGAATTTTTGTTGGAATATTCTGATGTACTATTCATGAACAAAATTTCTCTCCCATAAGGAAAGATTAGCAAGGTTTTCCCCTAGTGGGTTTTGCCCGGGGTTGAATCCTAATTTCTGGTGTGTCTTGTCTCTCTGCAAATGTTGATGGGTATGGCCCTTTGTTGAATCCGGATTGAAGTTTACAAAGAAAGCAAACAAATAAGTATGACAGGGTGTTTGTTGGTTGTCACAATAGGATCTCCTCCATTTGGTGTCTCGTGTTATCACTTGAAGCATTTTTTTCTAATTCCATTATTATTTGAATATGATAAGAGGCATCTAGGAATCTTATATGGGTTAAAATCAAAGCATTGTGTTGAAATGCTCACATGTTAACTGACTAAATTGCATTTTTGAATGTCTATTGCGCTGTTTATTCCTAATGTTATTTGGACTTAATGTCGGTATAATTTGTGCACTTGTAGCCAAGGCTCTGAAAGTCAAGTATTGAGTGTTTAATTAGTTTCAATACCTGATCTGTTAATGTCCTCGATATTGCATGTATATTGGTTGAACTTTGTGTAGATTCTGGAGTGTTATAATCCAATATTCCATATAAACCAAGCTTTTTGATGAAATTTAGGCATTTAAAATGGCTTATTGAGATTGAAAATCAAACCGACTTTGAGAAGCCTTTTCAACCCCTAATACCGCAAAATATATTTTTCCAGGTTTAAGTGTGTGGACTTGGATGGTAATGGTGTACTCACGCCAAATGAGATGCAGTTCTTTTATGAGGAACAGTTGCATCGCATGGAATGCATGGCACAAGAGCCAGTCCTTTTTGAGGACATATTATGCCAAATGGTTGATATGATTGCCCCTGAGGTAACTATTAACTATTACTGACTCGAGAAATTCTGTTTTATCTGTATCAATATGATCTTGATCAATACAGAAATGAATGTGCGTTGATTCACGCCTTTTTTTTTTAAATTTATGATGCAGAAAGAATGGGTATTTACTCTACGGGATCTGAAGAGATGCAAGCTGTCAGGAAGTGTTTTTAATATTCTTTTTAATCTTAATAAATTTATGGCTTTTGAAACTCGAGATCCATTCCTTATCCGTCAGGTAAAATATATCCTATTCTACATTGTTGGTTCTTTTGTTATTTTTCAAGGATAGAATGTCCTATCAAGCCACAATAAAGTTTCTATGGATGGCAGCACTGTCTAATCGATACTTTTATGGAAACAAAAAGGAACGGGAAGATCCTACTTTGACAGAGTGGGATCGGTTTGCACATAAAGAATATATCAGACTGTCCATGGAAGAAGATGGTGAAAATGCTTCTAATGGCAGTGCAGAAGTCTGGGATGAATCTCTTGAGGCTCCCTTCTGAATGTGAGCATTCTTTGTCAACAGCATCAGCCCGTTCAGCTGTTTCTCTGTTTCTGCATTTTGTCCACCATACAGGCTTTTTGCCTTCTGCTTTTCATGTAATCCTCCAGAATTTGAGTTGCACATGCACTTATGATTGGAATGTCTGCTAGAAGTTATCGATGAATCTGATGTTAGACATGAATGAATATATCATTGCTCACTTCCCGGAAACTTCCTTGAGCACACGTAAAGCACATGGTGTGATCCTTCGTTAGTGCATGTGTGGATTCCTTAAAGTTAATATGGGATTTAGTGTATTAAGATGCTGTGATCCATGAGTCTCATTCAATCCTAGATGTGAAAATACTCGCAGTTGTATTCTGGTAACTGGAAGGGCAGTTGGGTGTCTGGGAATAGAATGTGTAGAATGATTGCCTGAAAACATGACAATAGAAGTTAAATTACAGAGAATAAATGCTGCATGCAACCTTCATAGAGAGGGAGGAAATACAAACATGTTATTAAAAGGATAGTGTGCTTTATTAGAATCATAATTTTATTAATACTTGGTTTTCCTTCCAAATTGAAACTCTCTCATCTGTGTTGCCTCTCTGCAGTAGTCTTGCTACGAAATGGATGGAACTATGGATATTTGAAATGGTGGACCCGCAGATCCTTGGTAGGGATGGTTATCTTCTATTTCAATCTACTGAAACTTGGAAGGAATATCCCAATCACCATCGTGGAGCTGTACACAAAGGTTGGTCCATTGGTAGATGTTTTGTCACTCTGAAATAATCAGATGAAGTAGAGGTTCAATGGAAGAGTATTGAAATCATTTTGTACAGGAGGACTTCTTGTATATTTAATCTATTTTTAAATTAAAGCCTGACCTTAGTTAGCCTGCATTTAGTCTCTGCGTAGGTGATATGTTGCAATTTCTTTTAGTGGGTCAATGTTTAATAACCATCAGGTCTTGAGATTGGCTTTTAAATAGTTGGCTTTGTTTAGTTCCTTGGTGATTGGAAAGAGAGACAAAGGATCTCTGCAGTTCAGATTTTTTTTGCCTGTTCAGTGTATGGATCAAGTGTTTTGCTTTAATGTGGTGGAATATTTAAATTTTGTCAAAGATAAAGGTGTGTAGCTTATTGGTTCTCAGCAGCATGTGGAAAGAATGGCAGCCCTCATTACCTGTCAACGAGAATGCCAGCTACGTAGTGGGAATGTAGATAGCTATTCAATGGCAGATATCTTGCCAGTCTCATTATAGTCCAACACATTTGTATGGTCGTTCTTCACTCACATTATTGCACATCATCATTTTACTCAATTTGCATTTCAGGTTGCTATTTTGCTAATAATTTAGCCATCAATGTATTCTCCATGTTAGATGTAGTTGAGAGATTACTAAGTTAATTCACAATTCAGCTGTGCCTTTTATTTTGTAGATTTTCAATTGATTGAATATATCCTGAGTAGGTACTTCTTTGAGCTTTGCCTTGGACATTTTCGCCCCCTTTTCATGTAATATCTATCCTGCTGCTTGCACCGAATCAAATGTTCCATGTGCCAAATTCATATCCTTTGGGAGAAGGATGCAGTTTATTTCAATTTTATTTCAAAATAGAGCAGAGGTAAGAGAAAATACTGCACCGGGGGACTGAACAATGGCTCAGCAAATCGATAAAAATCCCTGGGAGAATACATGAAGTGATCTTGGAAATTTAGGCCAGTCAGAAATTAAATCTGTTTTGCATCTGTATAATCACACCGCAAAAACAGAGAGTCGGCACAGACTTGTTGAAGTTCTTCTTGAAAAGTTGTTTTGCTGCATTGCTTGCAACTGTCCCGAGATACTGAAGCACCTCCATTATCTGTTTACATGGAAAACTGCCCATCACTTCCTATTTTTCATTTCATGAAGCAAGATTACAAAAAAGTTATATCAAAGGGCAAGCTACATAAATAATGTGTTATCACTAGCCAGCCGTTGAAAGACTGGAATTTGCTTTCTTAAGTTACTCTGCTCCAGCTGCAGCACAGTTGAAAATTGTAGTGCTGGTACATGCTATAGTTCCATATAATCACATATATGTATGTATCAGGATCAGGATCATTAAAGAAATAACTGTTCGAAATTAATTTTCACTAACATCAACAGCTTATATGTCATACCTTTTGAAGTAAAGGAAGTGGCATTAGAGGAAAACGAACAATAGCAAGAAATTCATTTAGAGGTTCTAGCGTTTCTGCAAAGAATGTCTCGGGACTGCATTCCTCTAGCTGTTGATTTACTTCTTCCCAACCATGAAAGCCATCTCCTTGGGGAACTTTTCCTCAGAGGTCACTACCAAATGGGGGTGCTGCAAAAGTCATAATAATCACAACTCTTGTTCATAAAGAAGCCAAATAATAGTAACTAATTTGCCTTTCTTTGCACCTTTTGGGGCAATTGCAATTGAAGTGTTATTTTTTGAAAACAAATTGAGAAGCTGTTACAGAAACTTCCGTGACACCTCCGATTTTGTCTTCATCTTCAGCATTATCTTCCCAATCAAAAGACTTCTTGATGTGAAGATTATCTGTAAGACAAGCCAAGAAGAATTGATCGATAAGCAAGGGTACTAATATTATCAATTCGGAAGTGAAACAGAAGATGAATGCCCAAGGGAAAAATATCAATGTCGTTACCAGAGGAGGAGCTTGAACAGGAGAAGATACCGGGACTTCACCAAGAGATACAATTCAGAAAGACAGACCAAGACCTCCGAAGATGGATCCAGTTAAACAGAAGGAGTACTTACACCAAGCAGTGGATATGTTTAATGATATGGCCGGTTCGTCGACTCCTCCTGTTGTGGAACCATCATGAGACCAGAGACAACAGTACTACAAAACCTTCAAAAGACCCTTAGCAGATCGGGAACCCTCTGGTAATTCGGTCAAATTCACCGACCTTTGGCTGCATTTGTTCTCAGATATCTTGGAAGATGAACAACTCACTGCTCAGTTGTGCAACACTATTAAGAATGCAGTTGAAAGCACAGAACCTATCAACGAATACATTGCTGCTAATTTGCTAGAAAGACAGTCGAACATGATCAGGAAAAGGAGGAGGAGAAGAACAGGAAAAGAATTCCACCTAGATGCTCAAATTGATGGCTATGAAATCAAAGATGTTATGCTTTATTTGGGGTTTGCTGTCAACATCTTGCCTAAGAAATCATGGAAAGCTATGGGCAATATGAAGTTAGTATACTATCCTCTTCAGCTGTGGATGGCCAATAAACACTGCATCTTCCCAGTAGTACAGCTAGAACACACCGACTGTAACAGAATATTAGTACCCTCTGGGTTGTAAAGAAAAGCACTGTGCACACTAATTACTTACAGCAATCCAAACTATTCCATCCATATCCTCCATTACAACGAACTAACTGTTGCAGAAATGGCGTGTGGAGACTTTGCCTCCTCCTCTGCCATGGAAGTGCATCAATACAGACAATATACTTGGGGATGCTGCACAGAATCCCCATCGCACTAACTAAACAGAATCCAATTACATAGTAACTAGCAATTGTGCCAAGAGGCGCAAAGGAACGCCGGGGCAGTACATATGTAAGGGAAGTAATTTAATGAAAAGTAATTTAATGAAAATAAAAAGCATGTGACGATATGGAATATTGGATTTTAAATTGTCAAACATTTTTGTTTGTTTGTGTTATCAAGGTATGCACACGGTTAGTAAGTTGCTTAAAAACCTGAAAAAAGATAACTCTGAAACCCATGACTCATTACCTAAAACCAAGAAATTAGTTGGTTGGGCATAATAACCCCCATCAACTGCTACATATGGAGAACAGTAAGTGGCTCCCAGAGCGCCAGCAACTCCAGCCAAAAAAGGTACTCTGAACCAATGAAACAATATAGCATACAATACTTCTTTTTAGATAGCTCAATAGGACCAATTTGCTGTTAAGCATACTTCAATACGCAACTATGAGGTATGTTAAGAATGAAAGCTAGATAGAATAATAAGTTGTATTCAAGCAATGTAGTTTTTGCACACCAGGTCATTTCAGATCCTCCAAAACCAAGCTGTGGTTGAACCACATATCCAGGTAGTGCCATACCAACAGCAGGAACCCCAAGTCCAGCATGGTGCTGTCCTCCAAACTGCATAACTGTTAACATCGTACCAATCTTTGGACATTAATATATAGATGAACAGTATTTTTGAAAGAGAGAACGATAAGTGAAAAGGAGCACTGAAAATAGTGCTTCCTATAAACAGGCTGTATGAAAACTCTATACGCTTACAGACATTAATATATAGATGAACAGACATGAATTATCCAGCCCCCTCATTTATCCTTTGGCTTATTTTCTTGGGAGCAGGTAGTTAATCATGGCATTCAAGAGTCTCTGATTTCCAGTATGTTAGATGCAGCCCATCAGTTCTTTTCCCTCCCATCAGAAGAGAAGATGAAATTAGATACCAAAGATGCGCTGAATCCGGTTAGATATGGCACAAGCTTCAACGCTAAAGTTGACCAAATTTTCAATTGGAGAGACTATTTGAAGCATTTTTCATATCGGGAACTCCACACACCGGATAATCCCCCAATTTACAGGTATGTTTTCCATCCAGCATTGGATTTATTTCATTAATTTCCAGCGAGCCGAGCACCTAAAGGTAATCGAGTTTATGGCCGCAGAGAGGTTGCGGGACGATATTTCAAAGAAACAAGGAAATTGGCTCTGAGATTGATGGGAGCAATATCTGAAAGCTTGGGACTGAATTCAGGTTACATAGAAACGGTTTTCAAAGTAGGTTTTCAACTCGGTGTGTTAAATTTGTATCCACCGTGTCCAGAGCCAGACCAAACGATGGGCATGGCGCCCCATTCTGATCACGGGGGTCTCACTATTTTGCTGCAAAACGACGTGGGGGGTCTGCAAGTGCCGGATCGTGTCTCAGCTCCTGGAACTTCTTCTTCCACATCACGAAATTCATGCTCAAGCCATTCAGGCTCAGCAGCAGCCGCCGCCGCCGCATTCACGCACGTCAACATTAAGATTCCCACTGCCCAATCAGACCCCATACACGTGGCTAAATTTCATTGGTTCCATGCGCCATAGCTTTGCACAACCCAACCCCGCAATGGAAAACGCCTCCGGCGTAATTACCCGGTAAAAATCATTTACAGCCTGCGTGTATGCAAAAATATATATTATCAGAACTCCTGAGATTATGGACCAGTCAATGTATTATGCGGTCAACAGTGGTCCGAGGGCAGTGGCAGTCGGGGCTTCCATTTCTCCATGATGTACCACAAATGTAACAGAATTCATGTCGGCACCTGCATAGACCGTAACCAAGCCGAATTACTTAGCAACCCTATAAACCTGATTGCACAGTAACACATTATTCGGTTTGTAGCATCTTCTTTAATAACCAAGATGCCCAGGTTCAATTCTCAGCCCTAAATGCCCATATGGGCTCTACATTACCTGAGATTTTCTGCTTATGATCCTCGGCAAGCTTCAGAAGCAGAAAATCTGCTTCAGTTTTGTCGGTGGCCGGCAGGCTCTGAAACTCGGAGCACTGTAAATTTGCATGCCACGGAACCTTGCAGCGCGCACAGAACAACCTGTTGCAGAAGGGGCATTCCGCCATTTCCACATCCTCCGCGTCCAAGAAGTCCAGAGCAGTCGGAAAAGGGACAGTATACTTTCAGGGCTTCTGGAATTTCTGCCTCCACCATTACAGCCGACCACTGCTCAAAGATCTCCGAAGGCAGAAAATACCTGCACTCATCCAGCGTCAATTCTTCTCTGCAAGATTCAGGCGGGCAATATATCTGATGCCTCCGTTGTTCGAGCCTCGAGTGGATGTACTGCGTCATTCGCATTGCTAAGATTTTTTCAAAGTTTGAAACTATTTAATGTGATTCATTCTTAAAATAATAGTTTAAGATAACGAAAATTTAAGTTCTAATAATATTATTATTTATTATCATCAAATTTAAAGAATATTTTATTTATTTAAAATATAAATTTCAAATATTATATATCTAAAAATATATACTATTACAATACATTGTAATTTCTTTTCCATTTATTATTTTTATATAAAATAAATTTATAGAAAACAATTATTTTTAAATAAATTTAAAATCCCATAATGAAATTGATTTCCAAAATTTATATATATTTCACATTTTTAAAAACATAATCATATATAACTAAATACACATGCGCTTACATACCCACATACTTCTAATTCTGTTATATACAACTAAATATATCTTTGTGTTGCATTTTTCTTTTTATATATTAATTTTAGTATCATATGAGAAATATTTTAATTTAATATTTATATTATAAAAAAGTTTTGTAAATTTAAATAAAAATAAATTTGAAATATAATAAATTGAATTGATTATAATTATTATTTTTATTTTTAATTGAATAAATACAATATTTTATCATTATTATTTGATTTAATGCTTTATCATAAAATATTTTTATAATATATATAATGTGAATATATATTATTACAATGTTTAATAGTTGGATAGTGATGGATGTTAAAAATTCCAATGTGATTTTCTAGGAAAAATTTGACTATAATTAATATTATTTAAAAAAAAAGGATGAATATAATTAATATTATTTTTTAATCTAATTTTAAATTTAAAAGATCATTAAAACATCGTTAGTTTAACACTCCATTACACCATTTTCCAAAGTGTAAATCACCTCTCATATACAAATTAATTTAAAAATCAATTTAAATTAATAAACATATATTTCAACATATCTATTTCTTTTAAAATTATCAATCACACTTATATTAGTTTTTAAAAGTTTTTACTATATTATTTTTTATATTTTTAATCAAAATAAAATAAAATTTTATATTCTATTTATATATAAATGGAATATGTCTCTTTTGTTATACTAAGTGAATCAAAGATGAAAAGCACTTTCTTTTGAATTGTTTGGCTCTTATTCACGCTCACTCTCATTTCCAAAACATTTTCCCCATGCCAAACCTCCTCAACTTGTCACTTCCCAATTAACCACTTCTTTCTTAACGTTTGATAAACCAAATGCAATCGTAATTGTCTCCGTTAACCACCACCACCACCACCAAAACTCTTATTCATGTTCACTCTCATTTCCAAAACATTTTCTCCATGCCAAACCTCCTCGACTTGTCACTTCCCAATTAGCCACTTCTTTTTTAAGGTCTGATAGACCAAATGGGATCATAATTGCCACCACCATACTTAGTTATAAAAAAATATATTAATAAATACAACATAAAAATGTGAGCAATGATAGTACCCATAAAGAACGATACTTTACAGTTATAAAAAATATATTAATAATTCAAGGTTTAAATGTGATCAATGATAGGACCCATAAAGTGATTAATTTGATCTTTATACAAGTCCATTGGTTTCATGAGTAAAATAATTTAGTAAGGCCAAACCACTGGGGAAGATAAATAAACATTACCTCACCGTTATAAAAATATATTAAAAATGATAGTTTATAAAAACAAGAAGGGTTGCGGGCCAACAAGTCCCTGTCGCCAGCCAGATCTGTTGCACAACAATGGTCAACAGTGTAAGGAATATGGTTTATGGACTGAGTTGCAACATTAGAGGATGACCCTTGACCTGAAAGTAGAAAAGCTAACTACAAAGAGTCAAACTCTTGGCTTGAAAGTAGAAAAGCCGACTACAAAGAGTCAAATGCAAGAAGAGTTTCCCAAGTCTGGATACCAGAGTGAGAATAGCTCAAACAATGATGAAGACTTCAATGCCAAAGAAGGTGTGTTCTATTATTTATAACTTCCTTACAAGACAGTTGTTTTAATTTGTTACAGCTTCTCTCTCTGTTGCTCAAACTTGTGTGTTGGTTCACTCTTTCACTACCTTTAGTTCAACTATGAACTTGTCATCCAATTTCTGGCTTGTCCATTGTCTATAGAGGTAGTGCATTCTTCTTGTTGCTTATTTTTTTTGGTTGGAAAAACTTATTATGTTATCGTTAAACCTAAAACACTTATGTTGCTATGTTATATTAAGTCCAAAAAAAACACAAATCCCGGTGTTCGGTCTATAACAATGTCAACATCAAGCACAAGGTAGCATATGGTGGGGACGAGTGTAGTATTAGCACCAAATGATCAGAAATTCATACGCAGCTGTTGCAATTCATGAATACCAAGATGAATGGAAATTCATAAACGGCCAGAGCATACATCCCAAGCCACAATAAAATCATGAATTCCCAATAATCGTGAAGTTTTGTTCAATCCTGAGCTTCGCGAGCTCGTAACCAAAATATATAAGCTATCACGGTCCACAGTAATAAAACCTACACACTGCAACATTTACTCACAACAAAATTTTACTAGCTTGAAAATCTAATAGAAAAGATAGACCACAGAAAAACACGGTTAAAGAGGCCATAAACTACTTGCAAGGCATGGTTTCATTGAATTATGAAAACTCGAGACAAGATAACCATGCAAGGTAAAATGGTAACTGTCTTGAAAATTGTAGCCACCAACCTTACTCCACTAACTGGAGGGGTTCGAGAATCCAAACTATAGTTACATCTTATAAGATATGAGAGGTAGTAGATGTACATGGACTCTGAAAGTATGATAAAATAAAACCCACAAATTTAATATGTATGGAAACTTATGCCAATACATGCTTTAAAAAGTATAGATAATACATGAAACATGAATTGTGTGTTGAATGCATGAGATTCAGAATTTAGTACAGAATTTGAGATTCCATTTGTTGGTCAAACGTTTCTGCATACAAAGTAAGTATAACCTTTTTGTTTTTTCAAAAGCCAAAGTCAATGTTTTCAACTGAAGTCATATTTTTTGATAGTCGATATGCTTTAGTATGTCAGATTTTCCAAGTAAAAAACTAAGCTATAAATTATCTGTCCACACCTTCTAACCATGATGCAAACCAGACATTTCCATGTTCATTGTTATTACATCTATTTGTGGGGAAAAAGATTTAGGTCACCAATCCAACAAGCAGAGTAGCAACTGACATAATGCCATGCCACCATCTTCTAAATACTTCTACAAAAGACAGGTGTAACACATGAAGGTATCTATACAAATATTCTTAATCAACTATTGACAAGTTAATTAAATATAAGTCCTCGTGGGCCCACAATCTTAGCACTTGTCCGTCTTGCCATAACCCAACATGCAGGATGGACAACACCAGGAAAAGTTATGCAGTGAAGCTTTCAACTACCACCTCTACACCAGAAAACACGCAGGTGTCCCCTACAATCTACCTATCCACCCCATACCTGGCCCCTCTCCATAATATCCATGGCCCCTCTAATCATGCCTGCAAAATCTATAGAATGGACAATAGACCTAGCAAAAGGTAATGCGTATTTGTTTTCATTATTTATTTGAGAGTGAAATCCAAGAATGTTCATGGTTAGTGAAGTGGTCTCTAGTTCTTCCTGAAATAACTGACTGAGAGGGCCAACCTTCACTATGGAACCTCCTTCACAAGAATCCCTATGCCTTGCCAAGTGCCCTTCAGTAAAGATAGGCAAGCAAGTGCAAAAGTGTTGTGTAATGGGTTCCTTCTTCTGGCACATGATAAAAAAAGGACGCATGATTCAAATGGATCTCTGTTTAGAAGAGAGCTTTTACAATGTGAAGCTAGTGGAAACTCGAGCATTACACAACTCAGACATCGACTTCGGTCACGACTTAGCAATTTATCATTGTACACATCCGTCTGGTGTCCAAAATGAATTCAGAATAAGACTTATTTTGCCGAAATCCTCAAGCTTCTTCTACACATGATAAAAAAAAAGGCACAATTAAAGTCGATCTCTGTTTAGAGAAAGCCTTTTACAAGGTGAAGGTAGCTACAACTTCAACATTATACAACCAAACTTCGATAAGGAATTATAATTGTACACTTTCACATTTTATGACTGTACGCTGATCTATATAATCCCCTAGGCTGTGGGGGCTCAAATACTGTTAAATTTGGACAACTAGGTCCAAACTCCATGTTGTGATGCTCAGATTAAGAGGCTAATATTTTTGTTGGATTCCTCTTTCGGAGAGGTGTAAAATCCATATAAAATATATCTTAATCCGATAAGCAGAACATTTATTTTGAATTTATTATTTATAATAAATTATATGTGCAGGTCGGCCTTAAGGTTTCACACCCCCAGCAGATGTGTCACACACCCCAATGATGGATATAAATACAGGGAAAGTTGGAGAGCATTTCACAACAACTCAACTCACATCTTCTTCTCTCATTTGATTTAGTATGAGCTCATTGGAGGACAAGTTCAGCCCACACGTGTGGAGAAGAAGGACGAAATCTGTACGGCTGAAGGGAAGTACGAATTTCTGCAGCTAGGGTTTTGCTGGAAGTTTGACCAGCGTTGACTTTGGTCAACGCATGGTCCGAAAGGGCTGAAACTTGTTGGAGAGTTCGATTTTGAAAGGCCGTACACATTGGCACAGAAATCGAGGTCAAAGGGTTGACCAAACTGTTGCTGCGTTGACTTTTAGCTTGCTGCCCTGTGTTGACTTTTTTGGACAGCATTGACTTTTCTGGAGTTGACTTGGGTTGACTCGGTAGCTGATTGGAAGATTGTTGTGACACATTCTGGGTTGGCTGATCAAGGAGACTTTGCTGGTTGAAGCATCCTGTTGACCGCCGTAACGAACCATCACATTTTTTCTGTTTCTGGTTTGTCTTCAATAAAATCCACTTATATGTTCTATCAGCATTTTACTTAACTATTTGTGTGATTGCTGTAAGAAAAGTAAAGTTGCTTCAAGCATAGAACATCTACAAAAATTTACATGGTATCAGAGCTGAGGTGAAGACAAGCCCTATCTTTAGCAATAACCATCGAAGGAAATGGGTTCCACAAGTTTTGAATTCAAGGAGAATGACACGCTGACCGGAAGGGATGACTTCCATGCCTGGAAGATGATATTAGATCTCAAATTGGAAGACCATGATCTCTTGGATCATGTACTGGGTAAGATTCAAGAACCTCCATCCAATGCCACCGCTGCTGCTAAAAACAAGTATAAGAAGGGGGAGATCAAAGCAAAGCTGATGATCAGGGAATCCATACATAAGAGTTTGGTTGCCTATATATCTGAGCTAGGCACATCCAAGGAGATGTATGACAAATTGATCCCGATGTTCAAAGTAAACAATGTGAACCAAGTGCTATTCCTCAAGAATAAATTGAAGAATATGAAGAAGGGCCGGGATGAGTCTGGTCAAACTTACTTTCTGAAATTGACCGAAACAAGGAACAACCTGCTGGCTATTGGGGAGACAATAGCTGATCGTGAGATGGTTCTCACCGCACTTGGAGGACTCCCATATGAATGGCAAGTATTCACCACTACCATTCTCAATAATAATACCATTCCTAACTTTGACAAGCTTTTGTCTAGATGTATGCAAGAAGAAACAAGAATGAAGGAATTCGATAATGACAGAAATGCTGCTTATGGTGCTCATTCTCGAAAGAAGAACTCTGGTGGTCCTAAGGACAAAGGAAGAACAAGGATTCAAGAAGCTCGTCAAAGTGTTTCACTTGCCATAGGCCTGGTCACTATGCTAGAGAATGTCCCTTCAAGAAGGATTCTCCCGATAGTGATGATAACAACAACAACCGGAGGAATGGGAATCGAAGAAACGACAGATCTAAAGGAAAGAGGAAGGCTCCCTCTGGTGGAAACAATAAACCTTCGAAAAGGTCTAGAAACTCTAGGTATGAGGAGTCTAATGCTGTTGATAAAAGAAATGAGTATATTCTTGTATCTGCTCTCTCTGCTACATCTCCGCCCGACACTTTGGATGTCTGGCTGATAGATAGTGGTGCCTCAAGACACATCACTGGTTTCAAGGAAGCACTTTCTGACATGGTTGAGAGGGATACCAATCTAGAAATTATCCTTGGAGATAATGCCACGTATCCCGTGAAAGGGACAGGGACTGTGACCCTCCACTTGTCTCAAGGACAAGACCTACGTTTGCAAGATGTACTCTATGTACCTAAATTGAAGAAGAACCTTGTGTCTGTATCAGCCATGGAAGACAAAGGGTTCAATGTAACATTCTCTGATGGAAAGGTGCTCATGTGGAAGAAGAGCTTCAAGGAAGCTATCTCGATTGGTTTTAGAGTTGGTACACTCTACCAAGTTGGAGGAAGTCCGCTGGGAGCAATGACTTGTGATACTATTCGACAAACCGAACTATGGCACTGAAGGTTTGGACACCTTCATTACAAGGTCCTTCCCGAAGCAAGGAAGGTGGTGACAGGGATGCCTGACTTTGGAAATAATCATGAAGATGTATGTAAGGGCTGTGCTGAAGGAAAGCATACAAGGGGACCTTTCCCCTCAAGTGTCACAAAGACATCTGATATTCTGCAACTGGTCCATTCTGATCTATTTGGTATGTTGCCCGTGACATCCCTAGGAGGATGTTCCTACTACATGACATTCACTGATGACTTCTCTTGCAAAACCTGGATATACTTCTTGAAGAAGAAGGATGAGGCTTTCATGTGGTTCCGTACCTTCAAAGCCTTAGTGGAAAATATGACCGGAAAGAAGATCAAGATTTTGAGGACCGACAATGGCACTAAATATGAGTCAAATGAGTTCAAAGACTTTTGCAGAGAAGCTGGCATTAAGAGGGAAACTACTACTGCATATACTCCTGAGTAGAATGGTGTTGCTGAACGCAAGAATAGGACCATTGTGGAAGCTGCCCGTGCCATGCTATGTGACCAGGGTCTACCAAAGTTTCTGTGGGGAGACGCTGCAAATACTGCTGTGTATATTCAAAACCGATGCCCTCATTTTTCTTTGGACTCCAAAACTCCCGAAGAGGTTTTCTCTGGTAAGAAACCTGATGTCTCACATTTGAGAATTTTTGGATGTCCTGTTTATTTTCATGTGTCGAAAGAAAAGAGAAGTAAGCTGGATGCTTCTGGGAAGAAAGGAATGTTTGTGGGCTACAGTGAGACTTCTAAGGCCTATAGAGTCTATGTACATGGTCAAAGGGAAGTAGAGATATGCCATGATGTCACTTTTGACGAAGATGCTTCCCTGAAGAAAGTAGTAGATCTTCCGAGATCTGAGGAAAATCATGAAGCAAGGCCTGGAAATCAAGAAGAACCACAGGATGAGACAATGCCTGATGTTGAAGGACCAATGGACCCTATCGATCCATCTCCTTCACTGGGAAAGAGACCATCATGGCTCAGGGACACCCTCGAAGATGCTGAGGGACATGCTGCCCCAAGGGGGACATTCCATGAAAGCAAGAAGCCGTGCAGATACCAAGGGTATCTGGCTGCCATGAGTACCATTGTACAATCTGAACCTGGATCTTTTGAGGAAGCCGTAAAGCATCAAGTCTGGAAGGATGCTATGCACGAAGAATATGAGTCCATAATGAAGAATGATGTCTGAGATGTGGTCCCGACAAATCAGTTGTCACCGCGAAATGGCTCTACAAGATCAAACATGGATCTGATGGGAGTGCTGAAAAGTTCAAGACAAGATTTGTTGCCCGTGGCTTCTCTCAAAAGGAAGGAATAGACTATGATGACATATTTGCACCTGTGGCACGATATACCACCATTCGATCAATCATAGCCCTTGTTGCTACGCAAGGATGGAGTCTTCATCAGATGGATGTCAAGACCGCTTTTCTGCATGGTGCAATAAAGGAAGAGGTGTATGTAGAACAACCTTTGGGATTTGAAGTTCATGATCGAGACACTCATGTCTGCAGGTTGAAGAAAGCCCTCAATGGGTTAAAGCAAACACCTAGAGCTTGGTACGAGAGGATGGATAGTTACTTGATGAAGCTGGGCTTCACTCGAAGTAATGCTGATCCGAACCTTTACTTCAAGGTTGTGCAGGGGAAGCCTCTCATTCTAGTGCTGTATGTGGACGACCTCTTCCTAACAGGTGCTGACCCTCTCATTCATCAATGTAAGAGGGAGCTCGCTGCTGAGTTCGAAATGAAGGACCTAGGACTGATGCACTACTTCCTAGGCCTGGAGGTCTGGCAGAGACCTGGAGAGATTTTCCTTTCTCAAGGAAAATACATTGTGAAACTTCTAGAGAGATTTGGTATGGTGGATTGCAAGTCCGTGTCAACACCGATGGAACTCAACTTCAAGAAGTTGAGTGGCAGCGCTGCTGGGCCTATCTTGGCAAATCCTACTGAGTATCGTCAACTCATAGGAGCTTTGATGTTCTTAGTGAACACCCGACCAGATATATGTTTTGCAGTGAACACTTTGAGTCAACAGATGGTTGAGCCTCATCACTTTCACTGGGTTGGTGCCAAGAATCTTCCGAGATATCTTCGGGGCACGATAAACCATGGGCTGAGATACACTGCCGGGAGTGTGACACTCCGTGGATATACTGATGCCGATTGGGCTGGCAGTGTGGTGGATCGTAAGAGCACATCGGGATGCTGCTTCAATCTTGGTTCTGCTTCGATCTCATGGATGAGCAGAAAGCAGAAGTCGGTGGCTTTGAGCACCGCGGAGGCCGAATACATTGCTGCTAGTATGGCCTGTTGTGAAGCAGTTTGGTTGAGGAAGCTCTTTAGTGAGCTGTTTGGACATGTGCTAGATACCACTGTGATACTCTGTGACAATCAGAGTGGGATTCGTATGACTGAGAATCCTGTGTTCCACGACCGATCCAAGCATATTGATATCATGTACCACTTTATCCGGGATATGGTACAGCGAGGCGCCGTAAGGCTCGATCATATAGGAACTGATGAGAAGGTCGCGGATATTCTCACTAAGCCCCGGGGGAAGGTCAAGTTCCTAACCTTCCGTGAGAGACTTGGTATCGTGGAACGACCTTATGATGTGGGTCCTCTTGGACGATGAGCTCGAGGAGCTCTGGGGGGATTTTGGGATAGCTTCTCGGAGCTATAAGCACTCATAATGCTTCTGCCCCACCCTTGTGATTATTGAGCCGGTTCGCCTCTCATTTATCTGTGCCCCGTATGCATCCTACCCATTGAGTTCAGGGCTCATGGGAAGTACCTCTCATTTGGCCAATGAGGTGGGAAAAGCTAGAGACTAGTAGCAAATACTGATGGACGCATCAGAGATTGCCGTACTCTATCTAGGATGGCACGGTCCAACCACTTGATCTGGGATCAAGTTTAGTGAGGTCTGGGACCTCTGCCTGACTTCGGGTCAGATGAACCAACTTCGGGTTGGTTGGAGACTCTTTGTGAGTCTGATAGAGGTTTCGAACCTCTGGGCTGATTATGTCAGTCGGGGGATGATGTCTTTGTGATTGACCCACTTCTGTTCTGAAATAAAGAGGCCAGCAAAGCAAGTTACGGCGGGATGACGCACGATGTTTGATTGCACTGATGGATGGAGTTCTCCCTAGTTGAGAGGGAGTGTTAAAATTGGACAACTAGGTTCAAACTCCATGTTTTGATGCTCAGATTAAGAGGCTAATATTTTTGTTGGATTCCTCTTTCGGAGAGGTGTAAAATCCATATAAAATATATCTTAATCCGATGAGCAGAACATTTATTTTGAATTTATTATTTATAATAAATTATATGTGCAGGTCGGCCTTAAGATTTCACACCCCCAACAGATGTGTCACACACCCCAATGATGGATATAAACACAAGCAAAGTTGGAGAGCATTTCACAACAACTCAACACACATCTTCTTCTCTCATCTGATTTAGTACGAGCTCATTGGAGGACAAGTTCAGCCCACACGTGTGGAGAAGAAGGACGAAATCTGTACGGCTGAAGGGAAGGACGAATTTCTGCAGCTAGGGTTTTGCTGGAAGTTTGACCAGTATTGACTTTGGTCAACGCATGATCCGAAAGGGCTGAAACTTGTTGGAGAGTTCGATTTTGAAAGGCCGTACACATTGGCACAGAAATCGAGGTCAAAGGGTTGACCAAACTGTTGCTGCGTTGACTTTTAGCTTGCTGCCCTGTGTTGACTTTTTTTGGACAGCATTGACTTTTCTGGAGTTGACTTGGGTTGACTCGGTAGCTGATTGGAAGATTGTTGTGACACATTCTGGGTTGGCTGATCAAGGAGACTTTGCTGGTTGAAGCATCCTGTTGACCGTCGTAACGCACCATCACATTTTTTCTGTTTCTGGTTTGTCTTCAATAAAATCCACTTATATGTTCTATCAGCATTTTACTTAACTATTTGTGTGATTGCTGTAAGAAAAGTAAAGTTGCTTCAAGCATAGAACATCTACAAAAATTTACAAATACATAATCCTTCCATTTGGGTTTATAACATACAGTTTTATTAAGTGAAATTGCTTTCGCACCAGCATTGAAACGTCTACAGATGCACATTTTAGAATAAAATATGATCAATGGAGTAATTTTACTAAAAAATAACCCTTACCTTTATGCTAACTGGATGATGTTGATGCACGAAGGAAGATGGTTCTCTAAAGCCAATCATGTAAATCCCATAAATGTCAGGAAGTGCAATAGTAATTGTCAGGAAGTCCAACAGCCTGTGAGGAAGAAAGACTCCAATATCGTTTTTAAGGAAATACAACAATTTAGGAAATAATAAAATAACACACCATTAATTATATAGTGGTTATATAGTGTTCACCAGCTTAATATGTGCAGGCAGGAAATACAACAATTTAGGAAATAAGGAAAGAACACACCATTAATTATATAGTGGTTATATATCATTCACCAGCTTAATATGTGCAGGCAGTATCACAGACCTATGATGTGTAGGCAACACTCACCAACCTCATTATATGTAACAAGGAGATTACAACAACAAGAAGATGCAAAAACACCAGCTTAATATGTGCAGGCAGGCAATAAAACAATTACAACAATTTAGGAAATAAGGAAAGAACACACCATTAATTATATAGTTAATATGTGCAGGAAGTATCACATACCTACGATGTGCAGTAGCGCTCACCGGCCTCATTATATGTAACAAGGATGTGTAGCAGCACTCACCGGCCTCATTATATGCAACAAGGAGATTACAACAACAAGAAGATGCAAAAACAAGGTCCTCACAACAATACCGTGGAAGGGCAAGGGTTCGAAACTAGGGATGCCCAATTTCATTTCAAGAAAGCCTTCAAGCATTTCTGCATTCATCCCAGGGTTCCGGTAAGTTTCCCCTACTACTCATGCCTTGGTGTTTTTGTAAGCCTGTTGTAAGATGCCTTGATGTTTTTGTAAGCCTATTGCAAGGTGGTGTAGGTGACACCAACATCTGCATGGCGGTGTATGTGGCAGTTTGCCAAAAACGTTGATTTGATGCTGCGAGAAACTTTGATTTGATGGCACTCGCACGTATAACACTGTCAAACTTTGGCACTTGCATATATAGCAGTCACATGTATAAGCATTTAATTTCTTCTACTAATTCAAGCATTAGCTCAGCTATCATTTAAGTTTTCGAAAATATGAAACCGATTCATAATTATTTTATGTTTCTCACTCCCCGCCTCGGGAAGAGGCCAATAAGATGATAAATCAATGTTGGTTTAAAAACTTTGGTTATAGCTAATCAAAAATCACCTCATATTTAAAAAACTTTGGTTATAAGTGATGGAATTTGATTAAAAAAATGGCATATACTAATGCTAACTTCGTCTTATCGATTACAATAGTCCCAACCATTCCTGCGGTCGGGACTATAACGCACAGTTTTATTAAGTGAAATTGCTTTCGCACTAGCATTGAAATGTCCGCAGATGCACATTTGTAGAATAAAAGACAATCAAAGGAGTAATTTTACTAAATAATAACCCTTACCTTTACGCTCATTGGATGATGTTGATGTACGAAGGAAGATGGCTCTCTAAAGCCAATCATATAAATCCCATAATTGTCAGGAAGTGCAAAATTAATTGTCAAGAAGTCCAACAGCTCGTGAGGAAGAAAGACTTCAATACCATTATTAAGGCAATACAACAATTTAGGAATTAAGAAAAGAAAACACCATAATATAGCGTTCACCAGCTTAATATGTGCAGGCAGGCAATACAACAATTTAGGAAATAAGGAAAGAACACACCATTAATTATATAGCGGTTATATAGCATTCACCAGCTTAATATGTGCAGGCAGTATCACAGACCTACGATGTGTAGGTAGTGCTCATCAACCTCATTATATGTAACAAGGAGATTGCAGTAACAAGAAGGTGCAGAAACACCAGCTTAATATGTATAGGCAGGCAATACAACAATTACAACAATTTAGGAAATAAGGAAAGAACACACCATTAATTATAGAGTTAATATGTGTAGGCCGTATCACATACCTACGATGTGCAACAACGCTCACTGGCCTCATTATATGTAACAAGGATGTGCAGCAGCACTCACCGTCCTCATTATATATAACAAGGATGTGCATCAGCGCTCACCGTCCTCATTATATGTAATAGGAATATTACAACAAGAAGAAGATGCAAAAACAAGGTCCTGACAATAATACCATGGAAGGGCAATGGTTCGAAACTAGGGACGCCCAATTTCATTTCAAGAAAGCCTTCAAGAATTTTTGCATTCATACCAAGGCTCCGGTAAGTTTCCCCTACTAGTCATGCCTTGGTGTGTTTGTAAGCCTATTGCAAGATGCCTCAGTGTTTTTGTAAGCCTGTTGCAAGGCAGTGTAGGTGACACCAACATGTGCATGGTGTAGAAATTTGCTGAATAATGATTAATTATCCACCAAGACTATCCTGATCACATATAATTCGAATTTATATGCAACACATAATCTCTTCCACTCAGATCATCAAACATGCGGAAATAAAATCAAGCGTTAACACATCAAATCATCATACACATTAACACAGTATGTATGGGGAAAGCTTATAGCTGAAAACCCCGCAACTATTGTGTATATTATAATGGAGAAATCATGTAACAAACTCAGTACAATACTCCTCACAAGTACTCAGTACTATCTCATGAAGTTACACACAAACTAGCTCAGTTTTGAACAGGTTACTGGTTCAAAACTCACCGCCAATTGCCTTGCCTCTATTGCGCAATCATGGCTTGTCTATATAGAGATCCAAGGTTCGAATCTCCTTGGCTTGACAGCGCAATCATCATGGGAAATTCCTCCAAGTGTGGTGCAAATCTCATGCACAACTGATGTCGCCACCGATAGCTAACTCCACCCTTTCATCTACCTCTTTCACTGGTCTCCACTGAACTGTCCATGCACTGTAGTGAACTGATGTGTTCTTGAGTTGAATAATGAGTTACTAATTAATGAATTAAATAATATTTAATTTACTCCACTCATAACTAATTGATTAGCTAGTTAAACTAATCTCAACTAGTTCAACTAAAATAAACAGAACACAACTCCACTAGCCGTCTCATTAACTCCACCAAACTTCTGCCACTGAAGTCCTAACTGAAGTCAACCATGCATGATGCCATCAAACCCTTGGGAATAGCGTAATTCCTCTGTCAGATGCATGAGCCACTTCCAAGGCTCGAACTGAAGTGCTCCAAGAGAGTAAACTGAAGTTTAGAGTCTAAATATTATTAAGGGTAAATAATATTTGACTTCCCTATTTTAAGGAGAGGTAGTCTAAAAATAGACTTCGACCTATAGGTCCAAAAAATAGAGGTCCATCTATTTTTACCAACATGACCAATACTCCAAGAATAACATACTGCAACCCCTGGACCATGCTCCATATGTCTAAAAATAGACATAGTCTAAAAATAGACTTTGCGCCAGAATTTGCCTGCGGGCCCACTTAGTGAAGGCGACTTCATTTCACTAAGCTCCATCATCTTGCTGCATTTTCAACACATGGCGGTGTATGTGGCAGTTTGCTAGAAACTTTGATTTGATGCTACGAGAAACTTTGATTTGATGGCACTCGCACATATATCACTTTCAAAATTTGGCACTCGTATATATAGCACTCGCATGTATAAGAATTTAATTTCTTTTACTAATGCTAGCATTAGCTCAACTATCATTTAAGTTTTCAAAAATATGAAACAAATTCATAATTTAATCTATGTTTCCGCCTCCCCGCCTCGAGAAGAGGCCAATAAAATGGTAAATCAATGTCGGTTTAAAAACTTTGATTATAGCTTATCAACAATCAACTTATATTTAAACAAATTTTGTTATAAGTGATGGACTTTGATTAACAAAAGAGCCTAGACTAATGTTAACTTCGTCTTATTGATTACAATAGTCCTAGCCGTGCCTACTGCCAGGACTAAAAACAATAATTTATAGTTATAAAAATATATTGAAAACAATAATTTGTATAAAATATGATACTTAGTGTAATAAAAAGTTTATTAATAAATACAAGGTGAAAATGTGGGTAACGATAGTACCCATAAAGAATGCTACTTTACAGTTATAAAAAAATATATTAATAATTCAAGGTTAAAATATGATCAATGATAAGACCCATAAAGTGATTAATTTTATCTTTATACATGTCCATTGGTTTTATCAGTAAAATAATATTTCCCTATCTTTCACATGAGTTTTCACGAGTTTTAGTAAGGCTAAACCACGGAGGAAGATCAATAAGCGAAATAAAATATATTTTTAAAATTAAATTAAAATAAAAGTTATAAAATTTATGTTTTATGATTATATTTTAGTTTTTACGAGTTTTAGTGGATGTTAATCATCATTATCATTAAAATAATAATAATAATAATTTAATTAATTAATTTTATTCATTACATATTTTTTTAAATAAATAAATTATAAAAAATAAAATGTTCAAAAATAATATTTAATAATATGTTTTACTTTAAATTCTTTTTAATAATTTTTTATTTATCAAAATAATTTAATAATAAGTATAATTTTGTGGTTTATTTTAGATGGTTGTTGGAGTATTCTTCTAATCTAGATAAATTCGCTACGATGACTGATGACTACAGTCAAAGGACTGACACGCATTAATTGTGTTCCAAACATATCAAGGATACTAAAATCAAACTCTTTGACAAAGATGTCATAATGAGGGTTCTTGTAGTGGTTTCTAAGTATTGTTAGTGTTTCAAAATTCGTGTTTTTGTGATTCATAATGATGATGACAATTCTTCTGGATTAATCACAACATTGTTTTTGGGATAAACATTTCGAACCCTCAATTGTGGTTCATCATTAGGAAATTTCTAGTGTTATTAAGCTTAAAACAGTACAATGAAGTATTAAGTTTATAACTTCTCCTGTATAGCATGTCTAAGCAGTAAGGCCCATTTACAATGCATGGAATCTACTCATGGTATTGATATCCCACTCAAAAGCCTTAAAATAGCTCTTACAAAAATCACATGTGTTGGTTCAAGGATTGTTCAAGGCATTGAATCCCTTTTCCTTCTTTGACAGTGGTTAAGGTTTTGCAACCCATTCTTAATGTAGAAACTCTTGTAATGGTGTCCATGTATTAATATATTTGAAATACCCCATATTAAGGGATTTTGTTGTGGTTTGCAAGTGCTTTGCATGGTCATTGAGCCTAATAAGTGATGTTCATGTCCCAGTTCCTCTAACCTAACCATTATACTTAAGCTTACCAAGGTTCATTTATGGATTGATCCCCTTGTCCTCGAACTAATGAAATTCATATTTGAGAGCATTTTTTATTACATAAAATATATTTTTGTCACCCATATCCTACTTGGATGATAAGAAACCCTATCCATCAACCTAAGAAGCATTCCTAATGTAAGGCTATGTCATATATTTTTTTCTAGGGCATGTATTATGGCTTAGTAATAATGCATTTATTCATATAGTATGTGAGAGACTCCCTATAAGGTCTAATGTCAAGGTTTGAGGTTTGTTTGACATTATAGGTTGAGAAGTTTCATGGGTTGTAGGTGTATTTCATGGTACTCAAGCATGAGAAACTTTTTTTAAGAATCAATGCCTTTGTTTCCCAAACCTAATCTTGGATAGATCTTGAGATCCATTCTTGGTTCACAACTACCGTAGTATTGATTTAAATTCATACATTTTTCTATATATCTAGAATAATTTTTTATAATGGTACATCAGGCCATTAGACCAAACAATTCTAAAATAAGTAATTTATAGCAAAAGTTGATGTAAATAAGTGAAAAGTGCAAATATTCATCATGATAGATGAAATGTATCCACATATCATGGTATCTTCTCCCCTCATTTTCCATAGAAACAATATAAAATACAATGAGCTTATTGAACCTTATATTTAGGTTATGTGTTCTATGTTGTGTCTACGATCTTTTCTCCCCCTACCACTATTATCTATATGGTTTCTCTAACTAAATATGAACAATTGGCCATAAATGAATCTAGTAATTTAATCTTCGAAATAAAATTAACACCTAAGATCGTATAATTTATTGGTCTAGATATACTATGAATTTAATAATAATAGTCATATAATTAAAACATATTATCATAATTGTCAAAATAAGATCCATCATTACTAAAAAATATTATTTTAATCTAAAAACTTCTAATATTGAATATACATGTAATGAGAAGAAATAATATATTTGAGTATGTAGTGGGAAAAATGTTAGTAATGAATTTAATTTACTAGCTTCTCCATTCAAACAACATTTCAAACTACTTGCACTATGCCTACTTATGTCTAGGATATTTAACAATAGAAATTACCTTACTTCCAAGTGGTCCTCAATAACATATTCCTAAACAATGGGTAAACTACTTTCCTATCACATTCCTTAAACAAAATAACCAAGGGAGCAAGACAATTATTGATGCTTTGATTCATTTAATATTTAGTGAGATAGAAATTGAAGAAGGAACATTGATATGCTACCTAAATATATTATTTCACTAATGTAAGTAGAATTAATTTTTATTATGAGGTAAACCCAATAATTTATTTATAATAGCGATAACTACAAGTGTGAGAATTATAAAAATGTTATTTTTGAAATAACCATTTATTTGAGACCATCATTATAGAAAAGAGAATAATAAAATATTAGTATTGATCATGGTTGTTTCCCTTACCATTTCTATTCCTTACACAATTCTTTCAAAGAAAAGGATATGGAAGAAAGATAATGATGTTTTAGGTACATATTTAGAGTCTAATATCCTGTGTCCTCTTTGCTAGATTTCACCTTATTCAGCTACTCATTTCAATATCATAATAATATTAGAGTGTATTTTAAGTCTTGAATATATTTAAAAAATGAAAAAAAAACTTTAAAAAATATCAAAACCACCCTTCCAACTTAATTCCTTTAACCTAAAATTTTTAAATTTTGAAAATATACATTAAAACTATTAAATATATATTAAAACACAATTATATGAAGTTAAATTTTACAACTTATAAATACAATTCTATTATATTAAATTATTAATGGATTCTTTTCCAATACTTATCCCCTCTTTCCAATAATTAAAAAGCCAAAATAACTAACCATACTTATAAACACAATTCTATTACACAATTCTATTACATTAAATTATTGTTCATTCTTTTCCCTCAATTCTCAACCCCTTCCCAATAATGGAGGAGCCATTCCCTTTTTCGTATATACTAAACATCATCTTGATGTAATTGTATTTCTATTATTGCTTCTTTGAACTCCTTTGGACATGTTAATGTTAAAAGCATTATAGAAAATAAAGTGGTTTTATTCGTTATAAAACAAGGAGAGGAATAATGAAATTGGCTACTTTTGTGATAATTAATTTTTTTATTTATCAGATTATTAATATATTATAAATAAAAAATTAAAGATGAGAATGAAAACAAAATATTATGTTATGTTTAACTGAAAATAGGGAAAACATTATTTAATAGGAGGTCAAGTTTCGCGAAATCCTGAATATGCAATAATATTTTCGAAGGTAAATGTACAAACACTCCAAGAAAATTAATTTTAAAAATTCGAGGTAGAGAAAGTATGGTAAATTCACATATCTTACTGCAGAATGTGCTTTTAAAAATAACATCCAACTAAAAAATCAAAGTGCTTTTGCAGTGTCGAAGAAGTCAAAGTGCTTTTAAAATTAATATTTAACTTCAAAATCAAATTGCTTTACAAGGGAGAAAAAAAGTCAAACTGCTTCAAAATTACCTTTGAAAACCAACATCTCTTCGATAAAATATTGATAGAGGGTATTGGGTTAGGAGTAGAGTTTAAGGTATGCAATTATTTTTAGTTGTAGGTAGATGATATGTAGTTGGGGTAGGATTAAGGATAAGCTAGAGATTAGGGGTATTTAATTAGAGACATTTTTATGTTGAAATACAAAATAATTTCTAGATTAAAAGAAAATATATAAATTTACATTTAAATTCAAATATGAAACACTTTTATTTTTTTGTTATTAGATGCATATATAATTGGAAGTATCTTCCCAACCTAATATATATGTATATATTTTACGTAGTCTTTTATGGGAACTAGTAAAATATATAACTCAATTGTCTTGTACTAGTCTTGCTAAATATAATGTCGATTTCTTTCATTATTACTATAGCTACTAAGTACGGGTACATCACTTTATGGTTAATATGAATACTAACTCCTTAATATGAATACAAATAATCGAGAAAATTGAACTAAAAATCTCAATATATTTTACATACTACTTTACATAACATACTTTTCCAAATAACCTATATCCCAAACTCAAAACCTATTTTTAAAAATGATATAAATAACTCTTTAATATAAATAAAAACTAATTGGAAAATTGAACTAAAAATCTCAATATATTTTACATACTACTTTACATAACATACTTTTCCAAATAACCTGTAAGAAAACTCAAAACCTATTTTTAAAATGATATTAAATGACTCTACTTAATTATTATCTGATATGTTAAGAGCCTTTAAAACTCATTTTACAATAATGATTTATGACCCACCAACACAAATGAACATGAATACATCTTGAAAAATCTAAGTCACTTGCCATTGAATTAAATCATATAGAACATTCTTAACAC
Source organism: Pinus albicaulis (assembly GCA_034641835.2). Lineage (NCBI taxonomy): Eukaryota > Viridiplantae > Streptophyta > Pinopsida > Pinales > Pinaceae > Pinus > Pinus albicaulis. The sequence goes on along the minus strand of CM076570.1, from coordinate 321,622,049 downwards.
TCAAGAACGACTTGAAAGAATCAAAATCATATCCAATTACGATCGCGTTTCCAATAATGCGTAGACCATTGAGTTCAATTATGATAAAGTGTTTCCAATAATGTGTAGACCATTGTAGAAATATGAACTCAAGTATGAGTATATCGAGATTTGAGGATACATATTTGCGACATGCTTGATACTTTTCTTTAGGGTTTGAAAACTTTTTGACTTCTCAAAAGATTATATCACACCCTTTTCAATGTAATTGTCTGCTTGTATTATTTTTCTGTTGGAGGCGTTTTCTTTGCGGGCTTGGGGTGAGCAAACATTCACCTAATGACTCTGGGGCATATGTATGGAACCAATTCGATTTTGCCACGTGTATGCTTGTTTAATGGTGATGTTGCCTTTATACGACGGTTACGCGTTAGGTACCCTCTTTGTCATTTTACTGTGTGGTGAAAAGGCCCAGGGAAGGTTAGCGGACCACTAACTTGTGATGTATGTCACAGAGAGGCCACCCAAAATACAGAATACAGACCTGACCAGCACTATGCCATGACATCCCTCACTAATACGGACTCAGTCTTCCATCCCATGCTACCACGACCTCTTCTGTGGTGAGATGGCCTCTGCTCCTACAAAACAAATAGTGACAACGAGTGTTGCCTCGATTATATCTCAGTTAATGGTGGCTGCTGCTGGTATGCTCCCTTTGTCTCAACAACCAGGTTTGAATCTATCTTCTATGACAACTGCTGGAGATCTCCAGCTGGGTCATCTTTTGCGGGATGGTCTTGGTTTGGGATTGAATGCTTTTCAGAAAAATGACGCTGGAAACTCAACAATAGGCCCAGTGAATGGTCCTGGAGGTGCAAACAATATCTTCAGTCTTGAAGGTGGTTCGGGGGGGTCAAGTATGGGGGGTCTTGCAACATCACATACTGTACAACCTCAGAATCCTCTTGGAATATCCAACTCTACACATGGAATTGGGACATCTATTAATGTCGGTTCTAGTGATGATAAGGTGCTTGGGGGAGTTTCAGGGGCGAACAATTGTGATAATGGAAATGGGATAGCAAATAAGGTTGGAGATTCATTGTTTGCATCGCAACGTTCAGGAGGACCTGGGTCAGAAGATGACAATGATTTTAGTGGGAATGGAAGGGATGAAGATGATGATGGAGAGGGAGAAAGTCTTTCTCCTGGATCTTATGACATCGTGGAGATGGATGCAGTTGAGATTCTAGCAGAACACACACACTTCTGTGAAATATGTGGGAAGGGATTCAAGCAGGATGCTAACTTTCGGATGCATATGTGAGGCCATGGTGATGAATACAAGCCCCCAGCAGCTCTGGCTAGGCCTGACAAAGCTCAAGATTCAGCTCCTGCCAAGGAAAGGAGGTATTCTTGCCCATTTGTAGGATGCAAGCGGAATAAGAAGCACAATAAATTTCAACCCCTAAAAACAATGCTCTGTGTCAAAAATAATTATAGAAGAAGTCATTGTCCTAAGATGTACACATGTAACAGATGAAAGAATAAGAAATTTTCTGTTGTAGCAGATCTAAAAACCCATGAAAAACACTGTGGTCGAGATAAATGGCAGTGTTCCTGTGGCACCACATTCTCCAGAAAGGACAAGCTCTTTGGACATATTTCCCTATTTCAAGGCCACAGGCCTGTATCTTCTCCCAATGAAATAGAAGGGGCTACTCCACAAGATCAAGTAGTAAATGATGGAGGAGCACCCAACATTGGTAATTCAGTATCAGGCTTTGCAAATGCCTGTGGTAATGTTTCAAGGATTCTGGCAGGTACGGAAGTTGTTGGATCCATTCACAGTAACAGTGACACCCCTTCAATTGGCCCAGGAGCAAATGGCACAGTACTGGAATCAAGTAATGATGTCGTTCGTAGTCAGATAGGTCTTAAAAATATTGGCTTCTTAGAGGATGGCAATTCACATAGTCTGGGAGTGGATTCTTCAAACCAAATGTCTGGGTTTCCTCAAGCATTTACGTTCCAAATCTTGCTTTCCAACAATTTCCTTCAGCAAGGTAGAGGAAATTAGAAATCCAATCTGCTGCAAATTGCAATTAATGTTGTAGCAATTTTGGGAGTAGATTGGGTCATGACTACCATTAACTCTTCTGAAGTTCTGCAGTTGTTGGTAAAGATGGGGCATAGATCGGAGGGATTGGGTTCAATGCTCAGAACGTCCAAGAAATTTAATTAATAGGAGAGAGCAAAAATACAATCGGGTTTTCTTTAGTGCATGGAAAGGGGAAATTGAAAAAGAAGACAGAATTCTGTAACAAATGAAGCTTTCAACTAACTTTTCTTTTCTCTCCTATTCTTTCACATTTTGGTCTGCAGGTAAGAGACACTAGTCTCAAATCAATATGTGCCAGAACATTTCTCAGCTTTGTTGGGTAAATATGAAGCGTAGATCAGAGGGATTGGGTTCTATGCTCACTATGTCCAAAGACTTGCATCTTGTTTTCTTGAGTGCTAAAAAGGAAATGAAAAAAAAAAAGACAAAATTATATAACTATAAATGAAGCTTTGGCCAACTTTGTTTTCCTTCGTGTTTTTCACATCTTGGTCTGCAGGTAAGAGATACTAAGTTGAAAATCAAGACGAAAATATTTTTGTGCCAGAATATTTCTTAGCTTTGTTGAGCATGTTGGGAACAACAAGTGGATACAGCCTTATATAGGAACATGACAGAGAGTGGTCAAGATGTTTCTGATTTAATGACATCTTGTGTAAATTATTATAGAGATAACTGGCTGCAATATTGGTGGTCAGGAGTCAAAACCCTACACAGAGCTATGTTATTTTTGTCAACTGGCTGTTGTTTGTAGAATGACATCTGCAAAAAAGCTTCATTGATAAGATGTTCTTATGTAATGAGTAGAGACTGGTTGATCTGGCCAGACCTGTATGTTAACTTTAATGTTAAATTTAACTGTGCAGACTACAGACAGGCAAATGATAAAATCCCTATCTAATTAAGTACAATAGTTTGATTCTATTCTGATAAATTAGTGGCTATTTTTAATACATTGTGTTCTTAGACAAGCTTGTGTTTCCTATGTAACTGTTTATCTTAAATTCTCTCCGGTTCTTTTAGTAGTCTCTTTAGCTTACTGTGCATGCAAATGCAACTAACTGTATGTTAGGCACATAAACTTAGTGACTTGACATTACTCGCTCCTCTCAGCTGGTGGTAACTCACAGAGGAATAAGAAAGCTCTCCAGGCCGATTAATTCACTATCAACATGTGCAATGACCCCAAATTGCGATCTTGATTTGTGTAACCTAAGAAGGGTTTTAGTGGCGAGAAAAACCATTCCCAATGAACCTCTTGATGATACCGATCTCGTCAAATTGAAAAATGATAAAGGATCTGCAGAATCTCTTCTCAACTAGCTAGGGTGGATGATTGTCCTAAACCAGTTTTCCATCCAAGGGTTTTCCTCCCATGAAGAAATAAGCAAGAAATAAGCATTAAGCTATGAAATCCAATCTTCAGTAGAAAAAATTCTTCCAGGAAGAAATAAGCACTAAGCTGCCCAATCCAATATCCAGAGAAAAAAAATAGAAAAAAATGCAGAATGAGAGAGACATCAATTTCTGCTCTGTTAATTCCATTTTTCCAATTTCTCTCATTTTCTCCAATTTGAATTTTTTCCCTTTTCCTTTTAATTTTTATTTGCTTTTCTAATGTTTTTCATCACTTGTATTGTCATTGGCTTTTCTAATGTTTTTCATCACTTTTATTGTCACTATGTAATGTCACTTTATAAAGATTTATAAAGTCATCATGACCTCTCACATTTTTACGCCAGAGGCATTTTCTTTGCGGGCTTGGGGTGAGCAAACACTGTTCACCCCAGCCAATGAGAAACAGTTTTCCTATCGCGCATGGAACCAATTATATTTTACCACGTGTACAGGGTCTGAGCACCGGTTCTGTGCGCGCTCGTTAACAGTGATTGATTCGCGGAAGAGACGTTGAGGGCGATATCAGTGATCCGGTTGAGCTGATGACTTCGGCTGCGCGCTCAAGGCCCCCTGCCATCCTCCTGCGCTCTCTGTTCATTACGCAAAACGAGAAACTTCCAAGATGTGGATATCATGCCCGGGGGATCCATCAGCTTGGGGGACGTTCTGCGCCATGGATGCGATCAAGGCGATCCCGTTTTCAGCAGCCGCAACAGTATTTTCAGTGGGAGCATTGACGACCAGGCACCCAAACTCAGTGGCTGCCTGCAGATCCACATTTTCTATACCCACACCCACTCTTCCGACAACCTTGAGCCTCCTGCGAGAGCGTCGCAAAGCGAGATCTTTGTGCAGAGTTCCTCCTCCGATAAATTGTAGGAGCATTCCCCATTGGGCTACTTCGAAGCAGCTCCAGCCCGCCTTCCCCCAACTTCTCGGCCACCAAAACTGTCAGCTTCGCCTGCGCATCAGAAGAGACGGCCTGTGGGCACAGACTTTTGAAACAGGAAACATTTTTGCAAGGTATTAACGATGTGTTTTGCAGGGTTTTCCCTAGGAACGCAGAGGAAAGGCGACAAGGCAATTGCAGAGTTGATTTGGGAGAATACGACATGTGGTAGCACCTCTAAACTCAAAGAAATTCGTGCAAACTCATTTGGCAGCATCCACTGTAGAGGAGGTGCCGCCACATACCCTTGGAAAGTTAATTAACGTGCCAGACTCAACACTGTTATTCGACTCAATTGAGTTAAGGGTGTAATTAACCTTCAGAAACTGAAGGAGGATTCCCCTTCGTGAAGTGTCGGGTTGTACATGCAGCGGAGAATTGCTTTAATTTATTTCTGGATAGAATCTCAAGGAAGGTCGAAGAGAATTGCTATGGGATTCACGAAACGCAACAGAAATCCCCTATTTGCGTTAACTCTGCATAAAATCTCCTAAGGAGCGAGATCTGCTTCCTCTTTGAATCTGATTAGTTGATATATGGATGTCATCTTACAGTGGTAAAAGGAACTCCCTACCTTCGATGTGTTAACCGGGAATTATCGCTAGTGGTAGCCCAAGCACTGCAGAAATTGCGACTTTAATATGAGTGAGGTACCAATGAGAGCGATGAGGTTTTGTTGTGGAAGACGCACAAACCTAGAATGTATTGATCGCACAGGTGTATTGAATCAGTGTTGGAAGCATTATTACGAACGCTGAGATCGAACTGTGCAATAAACCATAGGCGGAACCTTGAGGTACCAAGTGGGACCTTGTGTAAAGAGTGATGGCAGTTTTTGGAGGCGAAAGGCGGTTTTCGCACAAGTCATACGGCAGTGAGCGGTTTTTGTAAAACAAACGCAATACACCCCTGTGCTTGACACGTGAGCCTAGGGTGGTTTCGTAAAACAACGAATTTTGCGTCCTTTGGAGCCCTTAAAGCTCCAACCAAGAAATTTTGCGATATTCGCTTGCAGTCGTCCAATCAAAGGTGGAAGAGCGATATACGCCAGACCGTCGGATTTGTTCGATGTTTAAACCCAGGTGTGTTGTAGTTAGCTTTGGGCCCGGACATATGGTGTTCAATTGCTATAGCGAATCGAGCCCTTGTACACGGTATGTGTTTCAGGTCTTTGATAATTTCTTGGTTTCAGGCGATGACTCATGGCTTTCAGAGTTATCCTTTTTCAGGGTTTTAAGCAGCTTACTAACTGTGTGCATACCTTGACAACAACAACAACAACAAAAAATGTTTGACAGTTTAAAATCCAATATTCCATATCGTCACAAACTTTTTTATTTTATTAAATTACTTCCCTTACATATCTACCACCCCGGCGTTCCTTTGCGCCTCTTGGTGCAATTGCTAGTCTACATTTTTCCTCTCATAGCTCCGATAATGATACTAGCATTCCATGATGTTCTTAAATAAATACATCACTTCGCCAAATCATTTGTGTAGGACGTCGATGAATGAACCAGAATATCATCCCCCCTTTCCCATGCACGCTTATCTTTCCCTCGTCAAGTCAATTGGCCCATCTTCACTCATTCCCATGTACGAATGCACCAAGAACTCATGGAAGAATTTCCCCACTTTCTCCGCCTTTCTTAGCACATACGCCAATTTTCACTATCTAAGCATCACTCGGTCTATCATGGCTGCCAACCAATTTGCTAATCCATTGTTCAACTTATTTGGATTATAGATTTCAAAGAATATTTCAAATTCCAATGAATATTTATTTCAATATATTCTCTAAATTTACAATCAAAACAATGGTAATATATAATGATTAAGACATCATTATTATAAAAAAATAATTGATAGTTTTAAATTATATATATATATATATATATATATATATATATATATATATATATATATATATATATAATTTTAAATTAATTGAAATAAAAATTTAATAAAGTGAATTGGTTGAAAGTAAAATTTTATAAAATAAATTATTTACAAAATATTTTTATTTTGAAATGAGTGATGGTTTTTTGGTAAATGATATTTATAAATCATGGTATTGGACCATGGTGTTGAAGTCTATTTACAAGTTAACAATATCCATGATAAAATGGTGTAAATATCCATGGTTGATTTTATAGAATATTTTGATTTGGAAATGAGTTATGGTTTTTGAGCATGTTAATTTCTTCATTTGAGTTGAATTTTCAAACTAAATCTTTTTGGCTGAATTTTTCAAAAGAATTTTTTGGGTTGAATTTTCAAAGAATTCTTTTTTGGCATAATTTTTAACGTGAGTATAGAGTAAGTGTTTTGAGCTCAACTAAATCTTTTTGAGATGATTTTTTTAAAGTGAGTTTTTGTCTAAATTTTTAAAATAAGATTTTTTTTTCGGGATTTTGAAGGATATTAATTGAGCTTCATTTTTAAAAGACATTTTTTAAAAAGGAATTTTTAAAGATTTTTTTTATTTTTTTATTTTTTTTTTTTTTTTTTTTCTAAGTGATTTGCTCTAAATTAAGTCTTTTGTGCAGAATTTTTAAAGTGAGTGTGTGTGTATTTTTTTATTTTTTTTTAAGCATTTTGTGATGATTTTTTCAAGTGAATTTTTGTCTAAATTTTTAAAGTAACTTTATTTTGCAGGATTTTGAAGGAAAGTTTTTTAGCTTTATTTTTAAAAAGATATTTTTTTAGTGTATTTTTAAAGTAATTTTTTTTTAAAGTAATTGCTTTGGGTTAAAGTAAGTCTTTTGTGCTGAATTTTAAAGCTCGTTTTTTTTCTTTTTTCTTTTTTTTTAATTAATACTTTTGTAATGAATTTTTTAAAGTGAGTTTTTTGTCTAAATTTTGACGGTGATTTTTTTTACTGGGATTTTTGAAGGAAAGTTTTTTGAGTTTAATACTAAATTATCATGGGAAATCAAAGAAATTGCAAGAGGAAATATGATCGAACAAGAAGCCTTGAGGTTCGTAGAGAATAAGGAAGAGAATGTCACAAAAAAAAGGGAAAGACCCCCAAATATTGAAAGGGAATCAACTTCGACTAGAATGTAAATATTATAAATGATATTTAAAATTTAACTAGTGTATTGTGCAACTTAATTTTTTATTTGATGGAATAATTTGAATAATATTTTGCAATGTAAACAAAGAGAGATATTCCTCATAACATTGATGATGAGATAGAAAACGTTGAAAGACAAAGTGAAAAAAGACAATGAACCAATGATTGAAGATGTTGGAAGAAATTCAAGTGAAGAAATTGAATCACCGGGTATGTACGTATATGTCATGTGTATTATTGAAATTATACATATTTATTAATTTTTCAATTTCATTCAAACTCTATTTTTTAATTTAATTATTTATTGAATATTTAAACCCATCTTTTACATTTAATTCTCATATGTGTACATATGAAATCAATATTGATGATGAGATGTAAGATACATATGGAGGTAAAAAAGGTTGACCATGTTATACGATATCATGTTGAGCGCATTATTGATATGTTCTTCAAAGATGAAAATGTGGGAGTTCAAAACCAAATTTTGAAAAATCTCTTAACATAAAAGAAATTAAAATAAGCTACAACTCTATTGGAAATTCAAAAATCAACAAAAAAAAGATAAAAATAATAAATAATAAATAATAAATATAAATAATACTCTAAAATCAAATGAAATATATAGAAAAAAATTATTCTCAATTACTTTTTTTAAAAATAAAGTAACCTCTCAATACACTAAACTCCATTACAAAATACTCTAATGTAAATAAGATACATTAGATCTTATCTCTATTCGTAGCTATCTTACACCTATTAACTATAGATTCAACCTTCTTTAATAATAATAAATTACATTCATTCCATATTAACTAATTAATAAACCTTTTTTTATTATTTTAAATAAATACCATAATTATATCATTACCATTTTAGTGGATCCTTCCCCTCTTAATTCCTTTCCTCAAATGACCTCAAATATTGAACATAATTTCCTTTGTGCCATACTATTATACAAGTGCCATTGGAGAGTTGAGTGTTTAAGGTACTCGGATAATGTAAATAAGAATCGATCTCTCGTCCATAGCTATCTACACTTCCTATAGATTTGATCTTATTTAATAATATTAAGCTACATTCACTCCAAAATAACTAACTAATAAACATTCATTCCATATTAACTAACTAATAAACATTTTTTATTATATTAAATGAATACCATACCTATACCATTACTATATCATTATCATTTTAGTAGATCCTTCCCCTCTCCATTCCTTTCCTTAAATGTTTTAGTAGATCCTTCCCCTCTCCATTCCTTTCCTTAAATTACCTCAAACATTGAACATAGTTTCATTTGTGCCATACTATTACACAAGTGCCATTAGAGAGTTTAAGGTACTCGGATAAATTTTTATTGATATATCTATGTTAGTCACATGCTCACATATTATTTGTAACAGGCATTATCATTTAGATTAAGACGGTTCACATTAATTCCATATAATATATTAACTTGCCAATAATGTTAATATTAAGGGGTGTATTGATTTTTTTTAAATTATTGTATTAAGGTATATAGGGTTTTATGAAAATGGTTATGGGATTTTACATTTAGATCAAGGGTAAGAAGATTTTGAATTTAGGTAGGTATTTTATTTAAATTAGGTGTAGAATAAATGTGGGTATAAGGTTGGAGGACAAGGTTAGAGTTATAAGCTTAAGGGAAGGGCTTAAGGTATGTAGTTATTTCTTTAGGAATTTAGGGATATGCAATTAAGTTAGGTTAAGGGGTAAAGTAAGAATTGGGTGTATTCGATATTTTAGTTATAGTTAAGGAGATAGGATATTCAAAGTTAGGGTTGGGTGGTTTTTGTTAGCGGTACTAGATGACACACAATTATAAGGAATGGGGTTGGAGGTATTTGAGTTATAAGGAACAATGTTATTAGTGGCATTAGGTTATGAGTAGGGATTAAGGTATGCACTTATTTTTAGTTGGAGTTAGGGGATATGTAGTTGGGTTAGAGTTAATTTGAAAGTAACGATTAGAAGTATTCACTTAGAAGTATTTTCATAAAAATTAGGAGCATTCACTTAGAAGTATTTCCATATAGATACACAAATTAATTTATAATTTGAAAGAAAATATATAAAATTACATTTAAACCTCCTTTTTTCTTATTAAATGAACATATGATTGGGATATGTTTAACAATCTACTTTCTTTATATAATATATTATATTGTTTTTTTCTATATTGTTTTTTATTGTTATCTAGTAAAAACTATAACTCACTCTCACTATAACTACTAAATGCATCACACGCAAATTAACTTTAAAATTAAACTGAGAAACCTCATATTATTTTACACATTATTTATATAACGTACTTAGTCAAATAAATGATCCCCAAAACTTATAATATATTATTACATTAAAGTACGAATAAAATTATCACATTATGTAACTACCTATGTAGCGGGAGCCTTTGAACTTGTGGTTCAAAGCATGCAAATTTTACAACGTGATTACATCGTTGTCTTATGACGCACCGCATATAATGAACGTGATTACATATGGAAAAATTAAACCCTTTGTGTAGCAGTTTTTTTGTTCAGAATTCGGTAAAGATTTTGAAAAAAATTGACAAAGATTTTATCATAATCTTGTTCACAGTTGTTAAACTTTAGTATTTTGAGTGTATTAAGGGTTTTTGATAGTGCTGAATCCATTTTCACTATTAAAATAGATTCCAAACACTCCAACTACTGATTTTTTTAATTTTAATTGACCAAATTCCAAAAAAAGAAACAACCGTCCAAGTACAACTTCAAAATTAAATCATAAAGAACGTGCTTAATCATATCCAATAGCTTCGATAGAATCGAATCATATCCAATTACGATAAAGCGCTAAAGAGTTTCCCATAATGCGAAGACCGTTCAAGAAATTTGAAGCAGAGCGATTACATCGAGACTCCAGCATAACAAATTTCCCCGGTTTTCATCAAAATCTGCCAGGAAAAACTTACTTTTGGGAAAATCTCACACGTTTAGACTATGGTAGATGACTGAACGCAAACCTATTCCATGGAAATTCCGGGATAGATATGTGCACTATGTCACTGTTTTGCTGTAAGATTTTGAAAAACTTTTGACTTCAAAGAAGATTTGCTGAGATGCAATGAATGTAAATAAGTGCTCGTATTCTCCTTTACATTTTCCTCTCATGACCTCTGATGACAGACGGGTCTTCATGATCTTGTTAGAGAATTGCGTCACTTCACCACTTTCTTGCTTTTCATCAAACAAATGAATCAAAAACACCTTTAAGAATTGTCTCCACTTTCCCCTGTGCGCCTATCTTTCCCTCGTCAAGTCAATAGGTGCGCATTCGCTCTCTCCGCATCCTTTCTGTATATCGTGACTTCCATACAATTTGCCAACTCACTCCATTATACGTTTGAATCAAGAACTTGTTGAAGAATTTCCCCACTTTCTCCGCGTTTCTTAGGGGCATACGCCCGTTTTCCCTTTATTTGCATTCTTTGTCAATCATGGCGGCCAACCAACTGAAAAAATCAGTTGGATTCCGGTCTCCGGACCAACTTCTTAAGCTAATTTACTACTACCAACTTCTTAACTACGTATTTTGATACTCTGAGAATATCTCAAAAGCTGATGAGCATTTATTCATCTAATTTTGAGATATTTATTTTTAATATATGTCTCTCTTCCACTTTTCCAAGTAACTCCACTATACATCCATTTCTCCGGCTTTGAATATTTTTGAATCGCACACTGGAGCTTGAATGTTAAGGTAGAAAGTTGCCTAATTGACTCCCACAATAAAATTCTCTCCATAAATTTACTAAACTTTATATAAATATTAATTTATCAACACCATATATATCATTGAAAGGCCTTAAGCTTTGAAGAACGTTAGAAATGGATCGGAGAGGTATTGTTCTCTTTGTGTTCTTTGAGTTTATGGCGGTATATGTGGCTACGGATGGCATGTTGGATTCCATCCGGTACCCGCAACACGCCTAGAAACCATCTCGTCTAGGCGAAACCGCCCGGACTTCTAATGGAGTTCTAGAATCTTCCGACCTCCGAAGGTCGTCGGCATAGCATTGGCACTTGTAGGTACGTCGACCCGAAGTGCACTGTTGAATATGATAAAAGGGTCGCCTAGATCTTAGTGGAAGTGTCATTCTCGGGTGGTCTACCCGCAAAGGTGGATTTGGAATGGGAGGGCCACGTCCATCAACCGATACTCGGACTACTCGCAGACTCCATTTAGATGCCACTTATGCCACGTGACAGACACCCTAATGCGTCACCGTGCTCGCTATAAATTTTCTCGCCCGACAGGGAGATGAACCGAAGATATCCAGCAGCAGAGATGCACTTTCTCCCGAAGCACCATCCGGACCAAATGTCGGGGGCTTCCTTCTTTTTTCGAGGTAAGTCGATATCTGGTTTCTAATCCAACCCGATGATATTCAATTTTCCACTTCGGTTTTTTCTCGGACTCGGGAATATGAATGAAGCTACCGGTCATGTATCTATTCTGGCTCCGCGTCGACTGGGAATCCTATTATTCGGCCGCTTACTTAATTGGACGTCATATCCCCTCGCCCCCTGACCATACCCCCTATCCTCATTCCCCGGGATTCTTTGTTCCGCTTCCTCCCCGACCATTTCGTTTCGTGCGCGCGTCGCCCACTTCTCCTTTCTCGGCCTTTACTTTCGTACATACTCATGATTTGCATCATTCTCCGCAAAATTTGATTGGGAGTGATCTAGATTTTATAATCCCGGAAATTCTCATGCCCGCATGGTCCCTCCGACCGTTGATATTGGCCGCCCATCCTCTCCCCGTTCTCATCCTTAGTCCCTCCTCACGCTCAAATGTCACTATCTCAGCAAAGGGAAGGGTCGACCCCGTGGAAAGCACAAATACGTGTGGGTGGATTCTATCCGGGATATAACGCCTCGGCAATTATCACGATATTCCTATTACCCTTGCACTAGACCAAGTCCTTAGAGCTTTGACCCCTTCTTCAGCTTGTCCGCCATGAAACTATGCTCTCTTAACATTAGGGGGGTGGGGGTCCGGAAAAGTTGGCTTCGGTAGGGATCTGTTTTCTTCGTTGAGTCCTACCGTCATATTTTTGCAAGAAACTATGAATTTTGCCGATTATACTCGATAATTTTGTAAGGTTTTGTTTCAGATTGGCATCTAGTAGCCATGAATGTTGAGGGCACTCTGGCGTGTCGGCTTTCATCCGGGATCCCGAGCTTGTGCCACATTGCAGGGCTTTGAGTTTTTTTGGTGGGAATTCCGGTGACTAGTCATTTCGAGGTCTCCGTCGTCGGATTAATCTTATTAATATTTATGCACCTTACAAGGATAGACACAGCTTTTTGGAGGAATATGGAGGTTTGTGGTCTGCTATCACTTGACTACACCATCTTTGCAGGGGGATTCCAATTGTACTCTAAGGGATGGGGAGATTTGGGGCCCTCGTGGGCGTAAGGGATCCTTTGGAAGATTTCTTGTTTTTACTATTTATATCATCAAATCCGATTGATTTAAATTTGGAAAGGGAGGGTCCGACCTAGTTCAATGGGCGTTCGAGAGAGGAATTTATTGGGAAAAAGGATTGACCGAATTATGGTTCAAGCCTCTCTTCGCACTCCGATGGGGGGGGTTACGGGGCTCGGGTAGAGGATTTTCGTCATCTCTCGATCACCGTCCGATCTCTATTGAATGGTCCTTTGAGAATCCGAAAAGGGGGTTCCCGTTCAAATTTAACCGTGTTTGATTAAAAAAATGAAGGCTTTAACCCCGTTGGTCCGTAAGCATATAGAAGAATGCCAATATGAGAAGGATCTTTCGACGATGGTTAGACTCTCAAATAATTTATGAAGCCTAAAGGACCAGGTGAAGATGTGGGAAAAGGCAGAGAAAGCTAAATTACTTAGGGAACTCAAGCACATTATGGATGAGATTACTTTTATTCTAAAAGAAATCATATATGGGGTTTTGAACCCACATCGATGGACCCGTCTTAAACGAGCTTGGAAGAAGATAGGAGTAAGATTTTTCTCATCCATGAACGAGCCTTGGCGACTAAAGAGTCGAGCGACGTGGCTACAAGAGGGAGACAATAACACAAATTTTTTTCATCGATATGCTAATGGCCGAAAAAGAGCTAATTTGATATGGAAAATGGAGGTAAACGGTGATTGTGTTAATACTACTAGAGGTATTCAAGAGGAAGTTGTTAATTTTTTTTGAAAATTTATATAAGGGAAGGGAGGAATTGGACATTCTCGAACAATTAAAGGCTCTGGAATCATTTCCAAGGATGTTTGGGGAAGCAAAGAATGACTTAATGTAGAGGCCGACTACCAGTGATGAAGTGGTAAGAGTGCTTAAGTCTTTCCCAGCTAATAAGAGTCCGGGTCCGGACGGTTGGACCCTCAGATTTCTTTATCCACTTCTCGACATCTTTCTAAAGGATATTATAGATATGATAGAGGAAGTTAAAACATCCGGCAAGTTCAAAGGAGGGATTAATTCTATGTTTATAGATCACGATTCCTAAGAAGAGGGATCCTCGGTGCTTTGAGGATTTTAGACCGATTTCATTATGCAATATCCTTTACTAGATTGCATCGAAAACTCGTTGGTTGAAAGGTTAAAGGGGGTCCTCACCAAATTTGTGACTCCCTGACGCATCAAGCTTCTTATCGAGCGAGTGCATTCACGATGTGATGGCGGTAACACAAGAGACCGTGCATTCAATAAAATCGAAGAAACTTAAAGAGGGGATCATGAAAATTGATCTAAGAAAAGCCTATGATAGAGTTGACTAGGGATTTTTCAAACCGATTCTCCATAAGATCGGGATGTCCTACGACCTCGGTTGACTAGATTATGGGATGCATTCATCGCATCCTCCATGTCTCGTAATCATTAATGGAATGGCGTCAAATTTTTTCGGACCAAAGAGAGGGTTGGAGGAGGGATGTGCACTCTCTCCTTTCCCCTGTTTATTCTTGTGATGGATGCATTTAGTTTAAATATTAAGAGTGTTGTGTCATCTAGGGACTTTGAAGGAATCGGATTTCAAGTAAGGGGGACATATCTCACAACTTTTTTGTTGACGACGTCCTCATATTTGGGCTCTTGATCAAAAGCATTTGGAGGGTTCTCGCATGATCTTCGAGAACTTCGCATCGAATCGAGTATGGAAGCGAAAAGTGGAAAATCATGCTTCTACCACTCGGAAGGCTCCACAGATTTAATTGAGTACATTCAAAATACTGTTCAAATTTCCGAGTGTCCAATATTGAGGATGGGATCACTTACCTTGGCATCCGGTTGCAAGCTACAAGATATACTCGCTAATGACTAGTTGTGGATTACGGAGAAATTCTAGAGAAGAATTTCAATTTGTTCCAACAAGTGGTTGTCTAAAGGAGGAAGTAAGGTTCTTACTCGAGTCAGTATTACAACGGCTTACTATATATTGGGCTCATTTATTCCGTATTCCTCGGATGATCATCAACAAAATACAAGGATTCATGGCGGAATTTATCTAGAACAAAGGTTTAGGGAAAGGATCATATCATTTGACAAAATGGGAAAAGATCGCGAGGCCCAAGGCTCGGGGGTCAGGTTATTGAAACTGGAAACTTTCCGAAAGGCTCTCATGATGAAGTCCCCTGTGGAGGAGGCTTAATTCACCCTGGCCTTTGGAAGGATATGGTGGATCACAAATACTATAATCACAAATCGGTGGAAGATCTATTTAAGGGGGGATAATCTACAACGGCGGATAGGATCTCCGATCCGGACAAAGCTTCAGGGAAAATATGGCCACAATTAAAAGAAAAACTTCGGTGGAAATTAGGAAATGGAGGTCATATTCAAATCGGTCAACTGGGCTAGAAGGCATAGGTCAAGCCACCCAAATCAAGTGGGAACTATTTTCTTTTCTCCATAATAAAGGCATCTTCCTTTTTTGTCAAATTGTGGAATGGCAAGGGGAAATTCCGTATTGGTACTCGGCTAGAAAACTTGGTATACCGCAAAGCACCGGTTGAAGATCGGAACAATTTTTGTAATATGTTAAGAAGCCCGGGTCTTCATAGAAATAGCCGTGGGGGACCATATTAGGTGGGGGGGGAATCCAACAAAGGCGAGATAGCCATAAATGATTTATATAATTCCTTGATGAAAGATAAAGTGGAGGTGGGGACTCAAGGTTGGGATTAAGGATACGTGGAAGTCTAAAGTTCAAAGAAAACAAATAATCTTCTACTCGGCCGGTGTGGCAGGACAAAAACCTTACATGGAATAATTTACAAAGGAGAGGGATTAATGGTGCTCGGAATTTGCAGATTTTGTTGGTAAGAAGGTGAAGAGAACATACATCTATTTTATGCATATTCTTTTTTCCAAGAGGGTCCTCCAAAATATTTACGGGAAATTCAAATTCGAGGTTCCTTCATACGATAATGTCGAAAGTTGTTTCTTATGGTGGGTCGAGAAAGGTAAGCATTTTAAAAAATTTTCCTATTATTTATCACCTGGGAATTTATGGTGCCGTAGAAATAGGTGGATCTTCAATGACTAGTCTAGTACAATGGAGAAAGCTAGTAACCAAGTGATTCTTGCTTGGGATAACACAAATTTTATAGAAAAACTTCCCCGAGATTTGTCTCTGTTAGAGAATGACTACACGAGGTCAACTACCCCCGCAAGGTTTTTACGAGGCCGCACAAAACCATAGGTGCAGAGATGTGGCGCGTGGTTGATGGTTAATCCTAATTTCCACTATAAGATACACTCGGTATGGCAGAGATAGGTACAAACATGAGGGCAGAAGCACTCGGAACTTTGGGGTCCGATGTGCTTTGCTCACCACCTTTTGCATTGGCTGAGATTGTCTATCTATGGGGATTCACAAGTTCCGATTGACCATTTGAATAAAAGCTCTGCACTAAATCCTAAACTCCTAACAACCTCGATGGGTCGTATAGAGGTCATGTGCAAAAAATTTCACCTCCATCACTTCTTTCCACATATACTGAGAGAAAAGAATACACAAGCCGAAAGGTTCTCTAAAAAGGGCCTAACGAGGGAGATATGGAGAAATGCACTATGAGTTGTTTGAAGCATCAGGAAAATGAAGCAAAGGGCTCTCTGTTATTTTTTTTCTAAATCTTCCGTCTAATTTAGAGTTATCGAAGAAGGTCCGAGGAAGATAAAGGATGACATTTCGGATCCATGTTTGTTTTTTGGGCCACCTTTCGGCCAAATGTTACTATCGACTGACTGTTTTGGAGGACAGGTGTTTCATAGAGGAAAGTTCCTCAAGCTCCGAGATTAGATATTTCCTAGTCACGAATGGACTGTATGGACAATTTTTTGATACATTACTGTAATGGTAATATATGGACAATGAAATTTTTGGAGGATTTAGTTTTTGTTTAGAACTTAATATTGGAAGGAAAAAAAAGAAAAAAGCTAGTTGTTTCTTCTTCTTTTTTCGGTCGATGTAACTATTTTTTGAAAGAAAATTTAAGACATTTGTGCTAGTACTCAATATAAACTAATTGCTTTTTCTACTGAAAGAAAAATAAATAAATAAAATAAATGTGGCTACACCTATTGCTATTAATTTCTCATTAACATGGAATCCATATTTCGATATTGATTTTCGTTATCATCATCAAGCATCCGCATGAGCGATGAGCTCGATTACCTACTTCGATAGTTTTTTTTGAAAGGATGTATGCTTTGTTAGACAATTAATCCTTGGGTTAGTTTGCATTAGATAATCAGTTATTAGAATCCAAGAAACCCCGGGGAACTTATTCAACGGTTTCTTGATGTATTTATATGTGTACACATTGTACATCATTCCTTGAGACATTCATTAATATATTGTTGAAGTTTGTTACCAATCCGTGTATTGTGTGTCCTACAAGTGGTATCAAAGAGGGGTTATTCATCTCGCTCGTTAATTGAAATGTGCCACTAGTTTTGTGGCCCTTCATGAGCACCCGCAGTTTGCAAATGTCAGTCCCGGTTTTTGTGCATTGTGTGATAACCAAGCCTATGTGAAAGAGGCCGAGAGTCCGAGGGGTTCGAGTTATCCAAATAATTTCGTTAGCATAGAATGCAATTTTGATGGTTAAACAAAGATTAACGGTTTCAATAGCGACCAGTGAACTTGGTGGTATCGAGTTTTTCAATGGACTATTGATGATGAAAGAAATAAGGTATCTGAGTCATGCATTGTATCCACTAACATATTTTTTTATACCCTCTACAAACTGCGCATTTTTTATTCTTTTGATCTCGTTTCGACTTCCTTGTCTCTATGATGCCCGAATGTGGAGATATATTTTATGTTGCTTGAATGTGGAGATAAATTTTTATGAGAGATGTAGCAGTAGAGCCGAGATTTATTTAAACCCGTTGACGATGAATCTATGGTTGTAAATAATTCAAGAGATTTTTCTATGAAGCCCACATAGTATGTAAAAATCTCACACCCCATCCTCGCGATAAATTTTTTGTACTTAATTGGCATCAATTTCTCGCCTTACCTTATCCGGCATAGTGGAAGTGTCGCTCACGACAATCCCAGTGATTATTTTCTAATGGACAACACTAGTAGGAGTGAGATGTTATTTACGGAATAGACAACCTCTCGTGATATTTATTCAAACACTTTGTCGATCAAAGATGATAGGGGCAACGAAGGCTGCAGAACAAACTAATGGGGTCTTGAAATTTGAGGGCCTCGGGAAGAAACGATGTTTTTGTGTTTTACGGTGGTGTAAAAAATCCTATATATTTTTTATATATCCCCAAACTCGTGTTTGACCGTCCGCATTGCATCAATATCAACCTAGAGATCAATTTGAAGCTTTACCTAGCAAACTACATAACTCGAAAGTTTTTTCGGTGTTGTGTTTTGAGATCTATCTTTAGGAGGAATATATCCGGGGTTCCCTTGAGATTGCTTTGATAGACGAGACAACGCTCTTATGTTTAATTAAAATATGAAGTGTTTTTAAGTGAACATAAATTGGAGTCGTATGTGGCAAAGTTTTCTATATTTATATGAAGGCATTTTTTAAAGAAAATGAATTGAAGTGTTTTTTAAGTGAAATGTAAATTTGAAGCGTACGAAAAATTTGAAGCGTATATGAAGACACTTTTTAAGAAACTCGAATTGAAGTGGTTTTAAGTGAACAGAAATTTGAAGTGGTATAATTTCCGACTAAAAATTATTCATTGGAGTGAGTAAAAATTAATATTTTTTTTGCATGGATTAAAACTGTTCATCTTTTTCTCACAAAGTCATGTTAACCGATTGCGATGAAACATAGGTACATAATTTTTTAATTAAGTAAATTCAAATAAATTTGGAAAAATTCGAAGAGTGGGAAAGCATAAGGGTTATTATATGTTGCCAATTTGACTTAGAATATTTGAGATACATGGATATTTGAGATATGTGATGAAATTGCGCGTTTTACTTTAAAAGAAAAGTGCATTGTGGTTATAAAACATGTTTTGGTATATCAAAGATCATGACGTCACATGGGTCAAAGATTATTTGATGAGAATTAAAATAAGACTTTAAAGGGAATTTTTAAGCGCTACATGATTATTCAATGAGAATTAAAATCAGATTTTAAAGGGGATTTGACGAGAATTAAAATCAGATTTTAAAAGGGAATTGGGGATTTTTAACTTGCACCAAGGTTAAATGAAGTTTTATTTAAAAATAAAACTTTGGAGTTAACTTGACATTATATTGTCATAGCAGCTTTATTTTAAAATAAAACTTTGGAATTAACTTGACATTATATTTTTAGAGAATTTTGTTGGATGGGATAAGAAAATTCAAAATATTCAAAAGTCTGGTTGGAGTGTAGAATCGCACAGTGCAGATATTTTTTTGATATTTTTGTTGGCTCGTTGGTATTGCTCCCGAGTAGATGAAAGTTTTGAAGTTTTGAAGTTGTTTGTTACATGTTATGGTTTGTATTATTGATGGGTGCATGATCGGTTGAACCCGACACCGCGTTAATTCATTGAAAAAGTTTGTATTGGGTGCATTTTCGGTGGTAACCGACACCCCTTCTTTTTGACTTGATTGCAAGTTTACTTTGATACCGCACTCGAGAAAATGGCCAATGTAAATGATTTAGTACAGCTTTATTAAGCAATTTAATGCTATCTACTCGTCCATAATGATGTCCAAGTCAACAAGGACAAGCTCTCCGACATCCAATCATGTTTGAAAAAATGCTAAAAGAAAAATTGAATTCTTGGAGTTAGAATCGCAGCTTACATGAAGACAAACGTCAAAAAGAAAACTTGTGATTTTGAACCGATGTTTGTTCAGAACAACAATTTGTTTGAGCTCGATCATCGACCAAAGAATGATCGAGAGAAATGAAGTGATTTCGGGTGAGAATTTGGATGTAGTTAGAAGTGTTGATGTGAACCCTCGTTATAAGACCAGGGGAAGAGTTGACACACAATAAACACATAATTGGTCTTGGTTATAACGAGTGATGTATTTTTTTCACTTCCCGGACTTTTATAAACCTATAAAATTTCGAAGTGTGGGTTTTTCCGGATGGTGTTTGTCTCCGAGAAAAGGTTGATAGATGCCAACGATGCACGTAGTTGGACATATGAAAGATCGGTGTTTTGATCTTCACTCGTGCGAGCATTGTGGAAAAACGAAATCACAAGTCAAACAGATGTTCCAAAAATAAAGAGCACTCGCAAAAGAGAAGCTAAGTCTTGGATGGATTTCTTCTTGGGAATAGACCAAAGTAGCCAAGAAGATCGATGAGATCATCTCAAATAATTTGTTCGAGAGTGACGAGTCTTGCAGGTGATGACGAATATTTCTCACCTTGTATCCGACAAGGGGGGGATTTGTTGGTGGGTGGTCGCCACTAGAGTTCGAGTTCGAGATGTCAAGCGAGCCCGAGTGAGTGATCCACATTCCCGAGCCATAACCCTCGCTTTATTGAGTTGTTTACGAGCAAGCACTTCCGGATTTGGAATTGTTCGAGGAACTACCGTGATAGTTCCGAGTTTGTGGTCAACTTAAAACCACCTTTTTTTTTGTTCGAGAGTCGTTATGTAGGTTCCCGGAATTAGTGTTGGTGGAGACATTGAGTTCTTCCATTTTCGGTTTATGGTCATCCTTGAAAACCATTTCCAAGAGACATTCAACTCTTGGGTCGAGATGCATTTACTCGCATTCGGAACTCTCATTCTTGGACTTTGGTATATCCCTTTTGATTAAGGGGGGAATGTTAGGGAGCTAATCCTTGGGTTAGTTTGTGTTAGGTAATCGGTTATTAGAGTCCAAGAAACCCGGGGAACTTATTCAAAATTTTCTTGATGTATTTATATGTGTACACATTGTACATAATTCCTTGAGACATTCATTAATATATTGTTGAATTTTGTTTCTAATCCGTGTATTGTGTGTCCTACATGCTTAAGAAAGCTCATCATATCTCCTCATCAATGAACGCTCATGATAAAAGAGACCCTGGAGGCTCTTTTATCCTTCTTAAATGCCATCACATCCGATCCAACTGGATCGTTGTCCGACCGGAATATGGAGGACTCGTGAGAATATATTCTCATGAAAAGGCATCCGGTGCAGGGCGCACCATGAGAAGAGTGGTGGCTATCATCCTTCCTCGATTAGGATTAGCAGTACCCTTCCACCATCTCTAGGTAACCTCTCTTTACTGCACTCATTGGATCATTCTTACAATAATTCAACGGGAATATTTCCACCCAACTTGGGGCGACTCAAAGCGTTGGGAATACTTCGCGTCCATTCTAATCGCTCCGGGGTTCTATTCCACCCCACTTTGGGCTTCTCTAAAAAGTTGAGAATACTTTACCTACGATTCAACTCGCTCCGGTCAACTCCAAAAGCATTGGGTAACTCAGTACACGCCTAAAATACATCGACTTTCAGAGAAAAACTTGACGAAGGGTCGTGCCAATGGAATTCGTACGTCTACTAAACTTGGAACAGCCGCATTTTTCCCATAATGGTCCGAGTTGTGGTATTCGAGCTTCTCCGAGCAACTGCAGATCTCTCCAAGGGTTGTTCATTGGGTACAACAATCTCACTAGTCAAATCCCTACTGTTTTTGAGCTTGATTATGAATCTCTCTCGGTTTTTACTTCCCATCTAACTCATTAAGTGTCCACATCCCTTTCACTTTAGGAAATTGTACTCAACTATTGTCTATCGACTTTTCTAGCAACCACTTGACAAGAAGCATTCCAATAGACCTAGGATTGCTCGCATAAGTTAAAATACCTATTTATACAAATCAATGAATTAGGAAAAACCATTCCTCCATGCTTAGGAAATTGTATTTCCCTCCAAAAATTAGGCTTATAAAATAACCAATTGTTAGGCACCATACCACCTACTATATTTTAGCTTCCTCTCCTCTTACTATCTCTCAACTCAAATAATATGATAGGGGGGCATGTACTGAAACCATTGGCAATTTGAGTCGATTGATGAAACTATATATTCATTCCAACAACTTGAATGGTACAATCCCCAAAGCTATAGGAAAGTTAAAAGGTCTCCGTACATTCTCTATATATAATAACAGTATTTCTGGAAATATTCTTGACGGTATTAGTGGTTTGGTTTTTCTTGGCATAATAGATTTATCATAAAACTATTTAGAGGGACTAATCCCCGAAGGCATTGGGAATTGTAGTAGCTTGAATGTTTTTTCTATTCATTCTAATAACTTTTTTGGGACTTTATCTACATATTTGTCTAATTGTATCAAGCTTCAATTACTTGATATAAGAAAAGATAGATTGATAGGTGAGCTTCCTCAAAATATCATAAGTTTTGATGACTTGAGAGTTTTTGAGTGTTTCTTATAATAATCTCAGTTGTGTTATTCCTCGGTGGACATCAACTCTTATTAGCATGCAAATATTGGATTTATCAAATAATAACTTTACAAGAGGAATTCCAGTTGATGTCAAGAGACTCTAGGGATTTGTAATCTATCAATCTTCTCAACTCAATATAAATTTTGATAGATTGTATGACAATTTGGATATTGGGATGAAAAGTTTTGAGTATGACTTAGAATATGTGTTAGAGACAAATATAATATTTGACTTGTCTGACAATAATCTTACAGAGGAAATCCCATGGAGCATGAGAAATTTGAGAAGCTTGAGATTGTTTAATTTATGAGGGAATCAACTTGGAGGAGAAATACCCTCATGTCTCAGTGAAATATCAACACTCAAGAGTTGGAATTGTCCAAAAATAATCTAAGTGGTGCTATTCCTAAGGAGCTCTCTAATTTGACATTATTGGAGGTTCTAGATGTTTCTTTTAACAACTTGTGTGGGTCAATCCCAACACGGACACAATTCTCTACATTTAGTGTATCTTCATTCCAAAACACTAATTGCTTATATGGGTATTACTTGAAATCATGCAAAATGAATATAAATAAAGTGGGATTGTTTAATGGAGTAAATAAACACATGTCATTTACAACATTAGGGATGGGAATGGGGATTGGATTCGAGGGAGTGATTGTCTTGGTCATTGTATGGAAGAGAGAGTATTTGGGTGGTTCCCTCCAATAAACCAAAACCTATGGTGTGTATCGCCTTCCCAACTTAATGGATGGATGAAGAAATTATAAATCATATTTAATTTTACTGAAATTTTAGTGTAATATGAATAAAACAATCTTATTGATCTTGAATATTATGTATATGGTGTGTATTCAACTACATGTATAATTTTTACAAAAAAATAGAACAATGTGAATAAAATAATTTCTCATTCTTGAATGTTATGTGTATGATGTAGAAACTATGAATTATAAAGAAATGTTAATAATATATGATATTCACACATACATATTTAAAATATATTTAAAAAATACAAAAAAAATAAAAATATATTTAAGAATATGTGTTTTTTCTTAAAAAATTAGATGTTCAAGTTTAAAGTATATACATTAAGTAAGTTTTGTCTTAATAAACATTAACCATTATCATCATTATTAAAAATGATATTTTACAATTATAAAATATATTCAAAACAATGATTTTACCGTTACAAAAATATACTAAAAAACAATACTTTGCAGTTATAAAAAAAATACTAAAAAAATATACATTGTAGTTATAAAAAATATATTAAAAAATGATACTTTACCGTTATAAAAAAAATTAATAATTGAAGGTAAAATTATGAGTATCGATAATTTCGCACAAATTTTAGGAAGGCCGAAACCATGGAGGAAGATCAAGAACTGAAAAAAAGCTAAATAAAATATATTTTTAAAATTAAATTAAAATAGAAGTCATACCATTTATATTTTATGAAAATATTTTGATTATTAAAAAAAATTACTAATAATAATTTGGTAAATTAATTTTAATCATTAAATATTTTAAAAGAATAAATAAATTATACAAATTATTAAAAGAATAAATAAATTATACAAATTATTTGTTTAGTTTAATCTATAAATTAACTATGGTATTTTTTTTCTAGTAATTTTTGATTAAATTTTAGCATAGACTTTTAAAAAGTTAAATTTAAGTTGTTTAATCCGTAGAATTTGAATGTTTTACTATTTTTTATGGTGTTGAATTTATTTATACATTCAAAAAAATATTTTAAATAACAAAATTTCATATTCTTGTTTCAAATTACATCACCGAGAAAAAAAGACTATTTCATCTATAATTTAGACTACCCCAATTTTTTTTTACAAAAATACCATGATCAAGGGACTACCACCCATTAATTGTGTTCCAAACACATTAAAATACTAAAATCAAATTGAAAAATATCCCATAATGAAGGCTCTAGTAGTGGTTTCTAAGTATGGTTATTGTTATTAAGCTTAAGACAATTCAACCAAGTATTAAGTCTATAGCTTCTTTGAAAGATCATGTTTAGGCAGTAATCCCCATTTACAATACATTGAATCTACTAATGGTATTGGTGTCCCACTCAAAGTCCTAAAAAAAGCCCTTACAAAAAGCACATATATTAGTTCAAGGATTCTTCAATGTGCTTAAGCCTATTTCCTTCTTTGACCATCATTAAGGTTTTGTAACCTCAAGTTTAATGTATACCTAGTAACAATGTACATGTATAAATCTATTGAAAATGCCCCATATAAAGGGATTTTGTTGTGGTTTACGGGTGCTTTTCATAATGATTGAGCCTAATAAGCGATGTTTAGCTCATAATTCCTTTGATCTAACCATTATGCTTAAGCTCGGGAAGGTTCATTTATGGATTAATCTTATTTTCCCCCAAATAACAATATTCAACCCTTGAGACCCCCTTTTTTATCATATGAAACATATTTGTAGCACCCATACCCCACTTAGATGATAAGAAACGCTATCCATAAACCTAAGAAACATTTCTAGTGTAAGCTTATGTCATAATAATGCTTGTATCCATATGGCATGTGAGAGACACCCTATAAAGGTCTATTGTCAAGGTTTTAGGTTCCATTGAAGTTATAGGGTGAGAAGTTTCATGGTTTGTAGGTGGTATCCATGGTACTTGAGTACGTGAAGCCTTGCTTAAGGATCAATGCCCTTGTTTCCCAAACCTAATCTTGGATAGACCTTGAGACCCATTATTAGTTCACAAAAAACCTATTCATGATGCCCATATGCCACTCGCATGCGAATGTTACCAAAAAAATGCTTGTATAAGTTATAATGATTTCAATTTTATGATCATACATTTTTCTACATATATATATAATATTTTTTTTTAAAACAATACATTTTCTCCTTAGACCAAACAATGATAAGAGGAGAATTTTGTAGCAAACGTTATGTAAATAAGTGTAAGGTGAAAACCTTCATCATTATAGATGGAATGTATCCACGTATCATAGTATCTCCTTCCCCTTAATTACCATAGAAACAATATAAAGTACAATGAGTTTAATGAATATTATATTTAGGTTATATGTTTTATGTTGTGTCCCTTCTTCTTCCTCGCCACTATTATCTCTATGGTATAAATGAATATGATCAATTATTGGATCTAGTAATTGAACTTTGGAAAGAAAATTAGCACCTAAGATCATGTATAATTTATTGGGTTGTAAATACTACGAGTTTAATCATAACATACATATAATTAAAAATAATATTATAATTGTCAAAATAATTTCCACCATTTCTAAAAAAATCTTAGTTGAATCTAAAATATTCTACTATTGAATTCACATAGAATAAGAAGAAAGCATATATTTGAGTATATAGTGGAAATATTTCGGAATCATATAAAAAAATGTTATTGAAAATTTTAATTTACTAATTTTTTCATCCAAACAACAATTCAAACTAACATGTTTTATCCCTACTTATCCCTAGAATATTTAATCATGGAAATCACCTTACTTCCAAGTATTCATGATGGGGCCCTGACCCTTAACACAAAAAATCTGTGTTCAATAACTATTGAAAGAAACTTTAATACAAGTTTTGAAGTTATATTATATGATTGGCTACAATATATGACAACATTACAAATTTGGATAAGTATGAAATTATTATTTCGATGTTGGTGAGGTCATATGATATGGTTGCAGATTCGTTTTGGTTAACAATCACTTGTCGATTTATTGTTACTCGTCCTTGTGGGCGGCATGACTTGACACTTGACCGACTTCTCGAAAGTCTCGTTCTCCCATGTTGTATCAAAACCTACTCTACTCGATTTGACATTTATTTCTCGTTGTTCGAGGGTTTCGTGAGGGTTTCTTTCACCGGGTTCGAAGACTATGAGGGTTTCTTTTTCCCGTGATTTTTTCTACGTGGTTATGGAAACTCTATTTAATTCTTTTCACACAGCTTTTCGTGGCAATGGCTTGCCAAACCCTTTGTGCACTTTCAACGAGACTTCAACAACACTTGCGGCTTCTGTTTATTTCTCTTTGTTCATACCCTTTCGCAGCATTTCTTTCCGATGTTATTTGTCTTTCGCTCCCAATATGAATTAGTTAATTGACTCTTTAACTTTTTCACTTATAGGTCGAAATCTCCGAGGGCTTTTTCGGCGTTTGCTTCGACTCGATCCTTTCTCCGAAGGTAAGTTAATCGTCCATGATTCAATCTCTCTCGCATTTTTTTCCCAATTTCTAATGTATTTGCTCCTTGTGAGCGAGGCCCTTCGCCGATTACGACCAAGTCTTTCTCTAGTTTCAACGTCTTCTCACCTTCTAGTAGGTTTAATTAAATAAACCCTCTCATTTTCGCTTGCTCTCCGAGTTCAAATTATTTGTTGAAAATTTACTTCCAAGGCATTAACTCTTGAATGCTTGTCTTTGTAGGTGTAGCAGACTTATCTGTCTTCGATTTCTCGTCTCCACTATTATCAACCCCCAAAAATTGGTAGGGTCGTTTTTCCTCGTGGTTCTTTGGTAGTTTGAAGTTGAATTTGTTGTAAATACGGGCTTTCGTGCCCCTTATCTTACTGTAGACTCGATACGCTTGTCCAGTGACCAAAATATCTTTCTCGGGGGCAATTTGACCCGGGGTTTTGTAAACGATTTATGCGTTCAATTTTGTTCCAGTTCTATGACTTACTCGGTATTTTTGGCTTTGGTTAAGAGCGTTGTTCGCTCGGGGTTTCAAAACCCGGTTCATGAGCTTTTTAATTTCAATGCATATGATTACGATCCTTGGGAATCGTATACGAGAGATAAAAAATTTATTTATAAACATGTGAAATTTCGTTTAATTCTGTTAACTCGGAAAATGCTTGTAATACTCCGGAATTGCTTGTAACGTCCGTTGGTCGCATGAATGGCTTTAAATTTTCGTTCTTTGGAAAACCTCTTGGGAGTATGTGCTTCGGCTATGCGCAGTGTTGTAATCGTTCCAACGCATTTGCGTACTTTACTTCTTTTTGCCTTAATTTCAATTATACATTAACTCGATTTTACAATACACAATAATATTAACAGCTAGACGGGGAAAAACATATATCAATATTGATCGTAGAAAGTAATTCACAGATGGATTCTTTTGTGAAATCTCTAGATTCGTTTTATTGTCTTCTCTCTCTTGCTATGATGGAAATCAACCCCCTCGTAATGTATTTTTCTTCCTTTTGTATCACCGTATGAGACAGGCTTTCGGTTTTGAAACCGTCAAAAAAGTTTATTATAGTTACATTCTTGACTTTTGTTCTTTTAATCTAAGAATGAATTGTAAATACAAAACAAAAGAAAACTTTTAAGTGAAAACTACAAAACTTAATTGATTATTTGGCCCTAATGATGGAATTCCTAAAATAAAATAAAATAAAACCCAGGGTTCAATGACCTACCAATAAATCAACCTGTAACCCGTAAGACAAACACTGTCCTCCTCGTTTACCCTAAGTCGGATGCTCCGCATCGGGCTCCCGGTAAAAAAAATTCATGGCTCTGTTCCATGAGTTCCTCAACGTAATAGCCTCGCTTGTTGTATTTGTGCTACGTCAAGCCATGAAGCTTGTCCTCAATGGGACGATTCTTCCACTTGACAAGGTGCTGTAAGTACTCCTTCATGCGAGTGTGCTTGGCTACCTGTGTGTCGAAAAATTCTCTCGATCTCAAGGGGATGAGCCGTATGCATTTGCCTCATCCAAGAACCACTTCCAAACTCGGGTGTCCCGCTTCTGGCCAAGTTGCCCTTTCGTCTTTAGGGACTAACGGTATATGGAAAGCAGATTTGCCACATTAAAAATGGGCGATATGCCTATCCCCTGGTAGCGATTTGTAATTCATAGGCATTGGCAGCAAAATTTTCGAAGAATTTTACGAGGGGCCAACCTTCTTAAACTTCAGACTTGTTATATTCGCCCTTAGGAAACGTTCTTTGCGTAAATGTGTAAGAACTTCATCCCCTACATTAAACCGAACTTCCCGCTCTTTAAATACGCTTGCCGCTTGTATTTTTTGAGCTGTTGTCCTCGCAATTTTGACTTCACCTGCTCATGTAAATCGCTCATTTCTTGGGGCGAAATCTTCCCGTCGCACTCCTCCTTTCTAACTTTCCCAAATCCCGCGAGTTCATGCACTCGCGAGGATGCATGCCATACGTAACCCGAAAAGGACTATATCCTATGTTGTGATTTGGTGAATCATTATAAGCAAATTCACGCTTGAGCAAGTACACGATCCCACATCCGTGAATTTTCACCAATCAAACTTCATAGCAGGTTTCGCAAACTCCCTGTTCACCACTTCCGTTTTCCCCATCGATCGTGGGTGATATGCGGAGCTGAAATTTAACCGAGTGTCCAACTTCTTCCACGAGGGGTACGCCAAAAATAAAGCCATGTGAATTTCACATCCCCTGTCGTAAATAATGGACTTCGGTAGGCCATGCAATCGACGATCTCCGTGAAAAAACAAGTGTGCTACGTGAATGGCATCACCGGTTTTTCGGCAAGGAATGAAATGTGCCATTTTAGAAAACTCCGTTTCTACTACCACCATCACCGAGTCGAAACCTCGTCTGCGTCCGGGCGGACCCAAGACAAAGTCCAAGCTCGACCGAGTCCCATGGTCTACTTGGAATAGGCGATGGCGTATAAAGTCATGTATTTTGGTCGTATCCCTTTTGCCAATTGGCACACTTTGCATCTAGTCACATATCGCCGCACGTCCCATCGCATCTTTGGCCGTAATAAAAAATGTCCGAGCCGTAATAAATTCTTGTCTATGCCGAAATGTCGGCTAGACCTCCATCGTGCTTCTCCCTGAATAATGTTCTCCCTCATCAAACATTCGGGAATGCATAACCTGCCCTCCTCCGAATAATAACCCTTCCCGCAAATTATAGTCCAGCCCATGGACTATTGTTCCTCAACAAAGGATTTTGATAGTGCTTCATAAACTCTCTTTAAAGCCTCGCATCTATCCGATACAAGTCCTTCAAGTGCTCAAAACCTAGCACTTGTATCGTACTCTCCGTAAGAGCAAAGCTCTTCTACTCAACACATATGCCACCTTGTTGGCCTGTCCACTAATGTGTTTTCAACACAAACGTGAAACTCTGCAAATACTCAACCCATTCTCGCATGCTTATAGTTTAATTTGTGCCGCCGCATAATATACTATAATGCAGTAATTATTAGAAAATAAAACAAAATCATTACCTAATAAATAGTGTCTCCAATGCTTGATTTGCTTGGACGATAGCATAAAATTATTTATCATAGGATGAGTATTTTTTCCCCGCTTTCATTCGACTTCTCACTAAAATAAGCGACCGGTTTGTCCTCCCCGGCTAAGCATCACCCTCAATGGTCGTACCACTAGCATCATAACGAACTTGGAAAAATTTTTGTTAAAATCGATGCAACCTCAAAATCGTTCTTTCAAAGTGATCTTCTTCTTCAAAAATCCGAAAACTTCTTTCTCCCGCTTTCATGTCCAACGAAAGGCTGATTTTGCATTTTTTATGGTGTCCAACATAGGTGCGTAGATTCCACTTAAAAATCTCTAATAAATTTCCGATAAAAACTTTCCAACCCATGAAAACTTCGAACCTCAAATAGATTCTTTGGGGATGGCTAGCTAACGATAGTCGCAAAATTTGCTAGGTCCATCTTCTACTCATTCTCTCGCAATCACAAAACCCAAATAAACCAATTCCTTTTCCGAAGAAAAAAAAGTACATTTTTTCAAATTTATCAACGACTTTGTTCGCTTGCAATTTTGTCCAACACACTTCGAACATGTCGAAAGTGTTCTTCCTTAGTCTTGCTGAAAATCAAAATATCGTCGAGATAAACAATCACAAACTTCCCAATGAACTCTTTCTGCACTTCATTCATCAGAGCATAAAATTACTAGGGGCATTACTCAATCCGAATGGCATTACCGACCACTCATACGTACCCCTTCATTTGTCTTGAAAGTTGTTTTCCATTCATCCCCTTCTTGAATTCAACATGTGGTAAATCGCTCTTCGCATCGATCTTTGGGAAGTATGCTACTCCACTCGCGTCCATCATGTCATCCATTCGTGGCAATGGGAATCAGTATCTAATAGTAATTTTATTGATAGCTCTCGAATCTGTACACATCCGCCATTCTCCTTCACCCTTCTTAGGAGCTAAAACTATTGAACCGCACAGGCTCAAACTTTCCCTTATCAACCCTTTATCTAACAGCCTCGTTCCGCTTCCTAATTTCTTCATTGTCCTTAGGACTCATTCCTGAGTATGCCGCCTTGTTTGGTAGAATAGCTCCCGGTATAAAATCGATATGATGACTAATACTTCTCTTAGGAGGCAACCTCATCCGGTAAATCATCCACTATAATGTCACCGAAATCTTGCAACATATCTTGGATTTCTTCCCGGTAGATCCGTAATTTTAGTATGCAATATCATTGTTTTTGGCCTCCTTACAACAACAAATTTCATTTCATTATCCTCGATCTCGCTTTAAAAATTCTTTTTCCTCCCACCAACAATGCTTTGACTCCACCGGTTTCTCGCTGTCTCTTCTTCCTTGATGGGTACAAGCGTATGCTTAATCCCATCCTCGACAAACTTGTATAAGCTTTGTCTTCCCATCGTGCACCACTTTCCTATCATACTACCATGGTCTCCCTAATAGTATATGACACACGTCCATAGGCATAATATCGCAAATAACTTTATCCTTATACCCGCTAATATGGAACTCAACTTCATATCAAGCTCATCAACTAACAAAGCTTGATGCCCTTTTCGTAACCACGACACCTTGTAAGTGAGTGTGTTTCGGCCTCTTCAACCCCAATTTCTCCACCATTTCTATGGCTACTAAATTATCCGTACTCCCACTCTCCATTACCGCCTTGCGCATTTACCATGTGATTTGCAAACCGTCCGGAATAATGCTTTTCTTTGATCTCGTTCGACTCTCTCTTTTTGTTGGTTTCGCAACACTTTATTCAACACTAAGGCCTCCCCCCGTCTCCGGGTACATTCTCTACCTCTTGGGGTGGTGCCTCTACTTCCTCCATCCGGCAACATATGTTCCTCTACCTCCCCGTTGGTTCACCCTCGTGACAGCCATAAGACTTGTGCCCCACACTTATGGCACCTATAACACCGGATAGCGTCTCCTGCTCTCTTCCATTACCTCTTCCACGCCGGTATGGCCTTCCCCCTCTAGTGTTATTGTCTTTTTCTATTGTTCCCCGGAGTCTTCGAACCGCCGCCTTCATCACTAGGATTGGTAGCTCTACCTCTCGCCATAGGCCCGTCCTTTTCATCTCGCCGCATCCTCCTCCTCTTCTGGCATTCTACTTCCTGTTTATTTTCTCCTCTGCTTTTAAGGCACTCTGATATGCCTCATCTATGGTTCTAGGTGAAAGAATACTTATTTCATCTAGTATCTCCCACCTCAATCCATTCACAAACCTTGTTGTATTTTTAGGGGTGTCTTCTACATAACCAGCTCTTAAATTTACTCTATAGAATTATTCAGTATATTCTTTTACAGTTGTTGGGGTTCCCAAGTTTTGGCAAATTTGGCAATACCAAAAGATGAGACAACATCAAACCACTTTGGGGCCCTAGGATCTAGCCCTCCTGGACCCGGAGAGGGATCTCTCCAAATAGAGCAAAGAATGATATATATCTTTGAAGCTCAAGATGAGATGTTAGGCTAGTAGAAGCACAAAGGGGTTTTAAAATAATTTGGTTGGTTGGTTGCCGGGTTGAGTCATGAGATCATAGCCGAGAAAGTAATGGGAGAGAAGGAACAAAGCAGCAGGATGTTTCAACAAAGGGGATAGGCCAAGAAAGTGCCATCCATTGGGCTATGGAGTCATGAAAGGAGAATTACTTACAACCACTAGCCAAGGCTTTCAGAGGGCAAGTCATCTACACTAAAGGATCTTTTTATATAGATGATGGGATGGAACATTAAGGGGAGGAGGTGAAAGAAGGAAAACAACCCATTTTCTGTCTATAGATCAAAGTCGCAGGTCATTTAACCCGCACCTCGCTTTGGACATACTCAAAGGTAGCTTTCAATGGAGGGACAAAGGGGCAAATATAGATCGCACTGCAGGTCATTTAACTCCAGGCTCGCTTTAGCAACTCCAAGGGAAAAAACAGAGATAAATTTGACAAAGAAACATCCAAGCAAAGAAACAAGTTCATACATCGTACCCACAGCAATAACATCCACCGCACCGGTTAAACCCCATGAATTTACTCTTAGATAACACATAAAGCGTAAAAACATTAAAGGTAGGGAGATCAGAAACATAGGGCACCTAGCAAGGGTGAATCCTATGTTACACTTCTATTGCCTACCGAAGAACACGAAACAAGATGAAAATGTAATAAACAAGAGTTAGGAAAAACATCACCAATAGTAATAGACCAGGATCCCGTGAAATGTGCTTTGATTAATTGATGCAAACCGCCCTATGAACAATAAGCTCAATGACTAATACAGTTTCAGACTCTCCTCCCAACCTATTACATACAGCTACTATGTAACTCCTCCCAAGACTGTCGAACAACAAACCGAATCCCCCAATAACACAATGTACCAACAACCGAACAACAAAAACAACCTTTTCAATTATTTCTCGTGGATTTTATACCGTAAAGAGACAGAGGAGGTAGGTAGCACCGAATGTAATATTAACGCTCAAGAGAGGAAAAGAGCTGGGCCCATTCTTTATTAACTCTCGCATTTATCTCTCGGTATGGCTTTGATGCACTCGGTGCCGTAGTACTCTGTAGGCGGTTTGGGAGCCTGCGGCCGGTCGAGATTGACCTTTGATATGTTCTCGAAGTCCTTTTCGGTGTTTGCATCTCGTGCTAGCCTTCCGAATAAATGAACTAGATGGACGGACCCGCGCAGCCACTCCATACTCCATTACCGCAACTCGACAGCCTTAAGAAGCTTCCGCGCCGTCCTTAACTTTCCGGGTTCGAGGGAGCACGATGGCCACCGGGGGAATGGTGCACTTCCGAGAGAAGAGTACCTCATCGAATATTAAATACGTATAAATCTTATTACGTGTGCATTGGTCTTCAACCGCGTCTTGGTCCTTTGAACATGGGATTAGTACATTAAATCTCCAATTACGGGCTTTGAATCCCTCAAATACGCTCTCGCTACTTCACTTGGCCGCCGTAGTGGCCTCTTTGTGATCCTTGCAAGATAAATTAAATCAATATAAAATCCGGACTCGGGGCGAAGGTTTGCTATGGAGGCCGGAGGAATGGTGGCGGAATAGTTGAGAAAAATGAAAGTGGCGAGAATGACAAGATAGTGTAAATCCCGAAGATTATCATTTGGGCGAATTACATAGGAAAAACACGAAAAAACAATGAGCTGAGGCGTGGATGTGGGACCCGGTCATGGTGGAGGGCGACTAACATCACCGTCGAACCGGCCGAGGGGAGACGCACGGTCGCGATGCACCTGGGAACACAGGGGTGACACATATTGAAACTTCCGATTGCGATTAGGCGGGAGGAGCGATGGCGCCGCTGACGCGGGGAAATGGAGGGACGAGATTAACCCGGGAGACTCGAGGAAAGGACTTTCACGTATTGCGACGGGAGGCTCGGGCACGATTGAGCGCTCGGCCGTTCGATCCGCGGGACACAGTCAACGGCCCCCATTCAATCGGCGGGAAATGAGGAGGGGCGACGGCGATGATGCGATCACGCAGCTGCTGGATTGATCGGGAGGAATCAATGGTGGATAATGGCTCTGGGATCACAATCTCCAAGGGGACAGGGTGGCACATATTAAACTTTCGATTGCGATTAGGCGGGAGGAGCGATGACCGTCGATCCCGCGGGGAAATGGACGGACGGATTGAATCGGGGAGACGCGAGGAAAGGACTCACGATTGCGACGTGAGGCTCTGGGGGCGCGATTGAAGCGCCGACCGTCCGATCCGGCGGAAGATCGACGGAGAAGTGGACCTGGGATTGCACCGAGGCAACACCACCGTGAGGTGCGATTGCGATCTGACGGGGTTGTGATTAGCGCTCCGCCGTCGCATCTTTATGTCGATCACATGGCAAAGAACGCGTCGCGAGACTTTGTTTAATAAACAATCGCATCGGAACTTTTCTCGACACGACAAAAGGAATTCTGCACCCGCCCGACTCTCCAATTGTGATGGGTGCCCAGGACCCAAGCGCTGGTTCTAGCGCAAGGGCATGTGTGGGAAGTGGTTAAGGGGCTTGCTGTGACGCCAGGCCTTTATAATAAGGTCGGGAAGTGGGTTTAAACCCATTTCAATGGAATTTGAAAGTTAGAAAGGGGAACGATAGAGGAAGAAGGGGGGAAAAATTGGTCAACAAAGACTAGGGGGAGAATTTAAAGGGGATTTTTGGGGGAATCCTGGGAGGGTAAAAAGGGAAAAAGAAGGGGGAATAAAGGGGAGCAAGATAGAAGTTGGCGAAATAAGAGGGAAAAGGAGGCCTTTGGGCATTTCTTCACAAATCGCAGAGGCTTTATAATGGAAATCAAGCAGGAAAGGATTTTATCAAAGGCAAAGGCACAGGAGACTTCAAGGATGATGTGTCTTCAGGGGAGATGCATTCCTTGAAGGCTCAAAAACAATTTAGCCCCCTATTTTGCTTGCTAAAAATTTATGGGGGGGCTAACAACAACCAACCCCTTTTGTTTCAAATTTTGTACCTGCCTATACATAGCAATCTGGTAATCTTTGGGTAAGAATTTACCCTTCAATTTAGCCTCCATCCTGGCCCATTTATTTATAGGTTGCTTATTCAACCTTTTCCTCTCTGCCTAAACACTATCCCACCATAAGGACGCATATCCTTTCAACTTGGTGGCAGCGAATTTTACTTTCCTATCTTCGTTGATCTCCTCATAGTCAAAATATTTATTCAGCTCACTGAGCCAATCCAGCAACACCTCTGCTGATAAATTTCCATCATAAGTAGAAATCTCATGCTTTGGCTTACCACTTGATAACAAAATTGACCTCAACATTCTGAGTTCAGGTCCTTATCCATCTGATCTATCTGTCGCCTCTGCAGCTTCTTCATCACTGTCATCTCCTCCCTCGGGATCTCTTCTCCTTCCTGCCTCTACTGTTACCAAACGGGCATTCAATATTCGAATCTCTTCCCGCAATCCTTCATCTGCTACTCTTCGAATAGCTCTTCCTCGACCTCGTCGACCAACCTCCATTTCTTCTAATCACACAACTTGGCTCTGATACCAAAATTGATGGGGCCCAGCCCTTAACACAAAAATCTGTGTTCAATAACTATTGAAAGAAACTTTAATACAAGTCTCAAAGTTATATTATATGATTGACTACAATATATGACAACATTACAAATTTGGATAAGTATGAAATTATTATTTCGATGTTGGTGAGGTCATATGATATGGTTGCAGATTCGTTTTGATTAACAATCACTTGTTGATTTATTGTTACTCGTCCTTGTGGCTGGCATGACTTGACACTTGTCCAACTTCTCAAAGTCTGTTCTCCCGCGCTGTATCAAACCCTACTCTACTCAGTCGACATTTATTTCTGTTGTTCGAGGGGTTCGTGAGGGTTTCTTTCATTGGTTCGAAGACTGTGAGGGTTTCTTTTCTGTGATTTTCTCCGTGGTTATGGCAACTCTGTTTAATTCTTTTCACACGGTTTTCTGTGGCAACGGCTTGCCAAACCCTTTGTGCATTTTCAACAGGACTTCAACAACACTTGCGGCTTCTGGTTATTTCTCTTTGTTCATACCCTTTCGCAGGCATTTCTTTCCAGCATTATCTGTCTTTCGCTCCCAATATGAATTAGTTAATTGACTCTTTAACTTTTACACTTACAGGTCAAAACTTCCGGGGGCTTTTCGGCATTGGCTTCAGCTCGATCCTTTCTCCGAAGGTAAGTTAACCATCCATGATTCAATCTCTCTGCATTTTTTCCCAATTTCTAATGTATTTTCTCCTTGTGAGCAGGCCCTTGCTGATTACGACCAAGTATTTCTCTCGTTTCAATGTCTTCTGTCTTCTGGAAGGTTTGATTAAATAAACCCTCTCATTTTCGCTTGCTCCGAGTTCAAATTCTTTGTTGAAAATTTACTTCCAGGGCATTAACTCTCGAATGCTTGTCTTTTGCAGGTGTAGCAGACTTATCTGTCTTCGATTTCTCGTCTCCACTATTATCAACCCCCAAGAATGGGTAAGGTCATTTTCATCGTGGTTCTTTGGTAGTTTGAAGTTGAATTTGTTGTAAATCTGGGCTTTCGTGCCCCTTATCTTACTATAGACTCTGTTATGCTTGGTTTGTGACCAAAATCTCTTTCTGGGAAATTTGACCCAGGGTTTGTAAACAGTTTGCGTTCAATTCTGTTCCAGTTCTATGACTTACTGGTATTTTTGTCTTTGGTTAAGAGCGTTGTTTGCTCGGGGTTTCAAAACCCGGTTCATGAACTTTTTAATTTCAATGCATATGATTACAGTCCTTGGGACTCCTCTACAAAGATAAAAATTTGTTTATAAACAGTGAAATTTCGTTTAATTCTGTTAACTCGGAAAATGCTTGTAATACCTGGAATTTCTTGTAACGTTTGTTGGTCGCATGAATGGCTTTAAATTTTCGTACTTTGGAAAACCTCTTGGGAGTATGTGCTTCAGTTTGCGCAATGTTGTAATCGTTCCAACGCCTGTGCGTACTTTACTTCTGTTCGCCTTAATTTCAGTTATACATTAACTCAGTTTTACAATACACAATAATTTAACAGTTAGACAGGAAAAACATATATCAGTATTGACTGTAGAAAGTAATTCACAGATGGATTCTTTTGTGAAATCTTTGGATTCGTTTTATTGTCTTCTCTCTCTTTCTATGATGGAAATCAACCCCCTCAGAATGTATTTTTCTTCCTTTTGTATCACTGTATGAGACATTTTTTGGTTTTGAAATTGTCAACAGTTTATTATAGTTACATTCTTGACTTTTGTTCTTTTAATCTAAGAATGAATTGTAAATACAAACTAAAAGAAAACTTTTATTGAAAACTACAAAACTTAATTGATTATTTGGCCCTAATGATGGAATTCCTAAAATAAAATAAAATAAAATCCAGGTTCAATGACCTGCCAGTAAATCAACTATAACCCGTAAGACAAACACCTGCCCTCTTGTTTACCCTGAGCTGGATGCTCCTGCATCAATTCATTAATAATATTTTCTTATATTCTTATTAGAACATTATATCCCATGTTGCACCATTCTCCTCTCATTCAATGTCTTAATGTCAATAAATAATGTGCAATAACATAATATATTCTTATATTCTTATTAGAACATTATATCCCATGTTGCACCATTCTCCTCTCATTCAATGTCTTAATGTGAGCAAATAATGTGCAATAGCACCCCATCCTATGCACTTTGTGGCTTCAAGAAAAAACTCAATCTAAAAATGGGTGAGTACTCTCACTTATACTAAAATGTTTTGAACAATATTATCACATACAAAAAAAAAATTCAATGAAGCTCTAACTATATTTATCACAATGGATTTATGGTGTATGTTGTTTCCATTTTAATTCAATTAAAGTATAATAAGAAGTATTTTCATTGGAATTTTGGTCGTGAATGGAAATCCAGATAGCATGTGCTTGTATTTTGTGTCCATCATTGGAATGATCACCTAAACCATGAGCACTATGATCTAAATATTATTGAAAAATGATGGAAATAAAAACAATTATGAGTAAAGAACAATAGTAAAAATACTTTCTTATCATATTCATTAAACAAAATAACCAAGGGAGAAAGAAAAATATTAATGCATTGGTTCATTCAGTTATTAGTGAGATAGAAAATGAACATGGAACATTAATAGGCTACCTAAATCTATTATATCACTAGTGTAAGTAGAATTAATTTTTATTGCGAGGTAAGCCCAATAATTTATTTATAAGAGTGATAACTACAAGTATAGAAAGGTAAAAACTATAAAAATGCTATTGTTTAAATAACCATTTATTTGAGACAACATTTATACAAAAGAAAATAAAAAAAATATGAGTATTGATCTTGGTTTCCTCTCTTATCAATTTTATTATGTAATACATAATGTCTTAAAACAAAAAAGTAGAGAAAAAGATAGTGATGTTTTAGGTATATATTTAACTTCTAAGGTCATGTGTACTCCATTTCATCCTATTTGGCCAGTGTATTTTAAGATTTTAATATATTTGGACAATGAAAAATAATTAGAAAAACCACAATTTCTACTTAATTCCTAAAGTTTTTAAATTTTTAAATTTCCATTTATACTTATTAATAAAAATAAATTTATATATTAAATAATACATTAAAACTATATATATATATATATATATATATAACTAACAACCTATAAACACATTTCTATTACATTAAAGTATTGGTTATGCAATGCTTACCCCTTCTTTCTAATAATTAAGGAGCCAACATAACTAACCGTGGCCTTCTAGTATGTGCTCAACATGATCTTGCTGTAAATTTGGATGTGTTAATGTTAAAAGGATTACAAAAAAAAATAATGTGGTTTTGTTAACATAAAGCACGCGGAGAAGAGTGATGGAATTGACTAATAAATAAAAATCTAACCTAAGAAATTAGAAGTGAATGAAAAAGGGTTATTATGAAATGTTCTTGAAAAATAAGAAAAACATTATTTAATAAAAGCTTAAGTTTTATGAAATCTTGAATTTGCAATAATATTTTTAAAGAGAAAATATGCAAACATTGCAAGAAAAATAGTTTTTAAAAATTGAATTAGACATTGCATGAAAAATTCATTTCTGATCACTCAATTCAATAATATTTTCAAAGAGGAAATATGCAAACATGGCAAGAAAAATAGTAGACATTGCATGGAAAATTCATTTCTGATCACTCTTACAATGTGAGTGGTAGAAGAGCATCCAAAGTGTTTTTAAATTTTAAGTGTTTTAAAGGTGTGACATAATCACATGATATTTTTGAGATCATTTCAAATCACTTATTGGTTTATCACGGAGATTAACCATAAATATAATTTTAATATAATTTTAAAAATTTTAATATAATTTTAATTATATGCATAAATATATATAAAGGAGTTAAAAAAAACTTTCAAATTTATAATTTTGAAATTAAATGAAAAAATCAATATTTTTTTTTAATTAAAATAATTTTATTTTAATTATAAAGAATTTAAAATTTATTTGATTATAAAGTAATTTAATTAGAGTTACAAAATAATAATAAAAAGTTGAGAGTTCTTAATACATTGAGAGAAAGTTAACTTGAGGGAGAGAATATCTATTTTTTTAATGTTTTTGAAAAGAATCTTTATAAGAGTTCTCATAGTATCATTAATGGCAAGCATAGGTCCAAAGGTGAAGAAAGAACCTAGTGATTTGGTGATTTGGTTTACAATGTTCATG
Source organism: Pinus albicaulis (assembly GCA_034641835.2). Lineage (NCBI taxonomy): Eukaryota > Viridiplantae > Streptophyta > Pinopsida > Pinales > Pinaceae > Pinus > Pinus albicaulis. The sequence continues at coordinate 321,581,988 of CM076570.1, read as the reverse complement.
TTCTATTTATCCAAGAGACTACAAACATGATTGCTTACATTTTTAGGAAGCACAATGTTCCTTCAACTTCTAGACCCTTGATTACTATTAGTAGCTCCCTAAGATTAGTCAAAGACCTAGTGGAACCAACAACATGAAAGATGTTTATTTAGCCCCGTGTTCCTATGGGAGCCCTACATTGTAGAAATTGGTAGCTTCATTAATCAAACGAATGGTCATTGCTAGGATTGATTATTTCATCACCATAAGTTTACAAAGACTAACAAAATTGACAAAAAATCTAAAATATTGAATAAAAATGATAAATGGAAAATTAACAGTGATTAAATCTCATCTCTTTATTTCTAAATTTCTCCTTTTGTTTTCTCCCTCCTTTGTTCCATAATTCCCTTTCTTTTTGTCAAGTTCATTTCCCTTCCATTACTTTATTTTCCATTTTCATTTTATTTTATTAATTTGATTAGTCTTTTCCTTTATGCCTTGGTGAACGTGTATTGTAGCTTTCTTTTCAGTATTTTTCTTGTTGATTTGATTGGTCTTTTCGGTTATGCCTTGTTAATGGTACATATTATATTTTATTTTCCTTTAAATTAATTTCCTGTCTTTTCAGATATCTTAATAAGTATTCCATTTTTAGTTATATTTATATATTCTTTTCATGAATTTATTTTCATTTACCTTTATTTATTTGTGATTTACGGGATTTCAAGTATTTATATTTTCATATTTATTATGAGTTTTTTTGTTTTTAATTATTTAATTAGATTTTGTATATAAATTAACTTTTATTTTATTTTATTATATATAAACTATTTTTATTTTATAATTTTATTCATTAAATTTTATAATAATTTTTTTATTTAATAATATTTATTTTGATTTTGATTTTAACGTTCTTATTTTTATTGAATTATTATATAATTTTATAATTTAAATATTTACTATTCATTGAGTTTCAAAATATTGGATTAACTCAAAATATTGGATCTAAATATCTTTAATGTCTTTTAATTCATTTATATATATTTATATATACATTTAATTAAACTAAATAATTTTTTTTTTTTTTTTAAAACCTTAGTTTTGTATTTACTTATTTATTAATCAAACAATTTTATTTTTGTTTACTCAAAATTACTCCGGTTTTGTTTTTCTTATTTTAGTTAGATTATTTTATAGTCAAATAATTCGGAAAAATATATATATATATATATATATATATTTTTTAATAAATTTGTATTGATTTATTGAATGAGTTTCAACATCATGGGTTTTAAATTCTTTTATTTTTTTAATTTTCTTTTAAATATTTATAGCATATAATTAAATTTATATTTATATTTTTGGGTTTTATTTTTATTTTTATCTTATTCAATGTTAGTTTTCATTTTTTATTTTTTTGTTTCTTTATTGTTAATTATTTTTTAATTGATTTTCATATTTTTAATTTTAGTTATTTTTATTTTTTAATATTTTATTCATATATTTATGCCATAAGGTTTTATTCTTTTAAAACAACTTTCCTAGTTTTTATGGTGTACATGTCTACACCATCAGATCAAATGTTAGACAATTGAAATGTTTTAGGCGCCCCCTTCATTTAAGCTAACTACCTAACTCACTCTCTAACTTCTAAGAATCTCTCTTCCCAACCTACACTCTCACTACATGATGATACAAGTAGCACGGACATTCAATGAATATGAATTCATATGTAATTAACCGTGTAAGAAGCCTTAGCCTTCCTTGGTACAGTTTGTTACCAAAAACTTCGAGTCCAAGAAAGTGGATATTGCAGGCCCAAGGAAATTTCTGCTACACCCATATGAACATCGATTATGTTAAGAGTGTGGGTATTAGACCGTGCAAGTTCCAGAGGGAACACATTATATTAATGGTTGAAGCTAAGGCATACGAGGCTAGTAGGTCAGATAACATTGTACATCAATTGTTGAATCTACAAGAAGAAGATGAAAGCGAAACTTTTGTTTAGAGATTGAAGATTGGATTTTATGTTTATACTTGGTGGTCTCTCGATGTGGTTTTCAATATCTACAACAAGAAGTTCCTCAATGTGTTCCCATACCCATGGTGAACCTACACCCTATCACTGGTTGTTGGTTCATCCATGATTCTCGCTAGCTGGGAAACTAAGGTGATGGAGGCTCCATAAATTGATCTCTAGTTCTGGAAGACTTCGATTCCTGTAATCCCCGCAGCTTTAATAAAAATAATAGTGGTATTTTAAGGTTTTGATGTGCATTGCATAGTCTTAATACCATTTAGAAATTGATCTTACGAAATCTTCTAATGTTTTTGTTTGATATAATACATTAATTTTCTTTACACAAGAGTTTATGTTTGAAAACCACCATTGGTTGCTTGGAGGCCACCCTCACGTCCACCGTGAGAAGTAGCCTTTCTACCCTTGAGAATTTCAATTCTCTTGTCAGGCGGGTGGAGCTTAAACTTGAACCCTCCAATTCTAAGCGTCGTGGCCTCGAACTTAAAACCTCCAATTCCAAGCATCATGGCATGTAGGTCACCCTAGACAACATGAAAGTTGTTGATGCATTCAATGCATGGAATTTCAAATCTCTTTATTTGTTCTGGACGTGTTATGAGAAGAAAGAGATGCTCATCGATTCCCGCAAAGTGTTCGAAGATGTGTTGTAGTAATTCCATCATCGTAGGAGTCTAAAGTGGGCATAGATCACCGGTCTTTATTAAGAGATCTAGCAGCATCTGTGAGATCGTATGCCTGCATCCAAAAAGAGAATGAAAATTTCCTCCCAGCTGGGACAAACAATTGTATTTTTGAAAATTGCGGAGGAAAAAATTTGAACCCTATTAGTTGTAAAATTGACAATATTAGCTAATAGTTTATAAGTTGTACACTCTCAGCCCCTGTAGCAAATTTGAGATATGAATTCCAATGGTGCATAGAAATATACTAGGAAATATTGGACTTATTTTCTACTGTATTTATTTTTGTATGAGATGCCTTGGATGAAGAATAAATTCATGAGAATAGTGGAGGGATTTTTGTTTTTAAAAGTAATTGGAAATGTAGTAGGGTAACTACTGGTAGGAAGAAAAAAAAAGAGACATTGTGATCCATTTACAAGACATTCCTTGAACATCCAATCTATCGTGATAAAAACAACTAACCCAAATATGCTTTCCCGTAAACGTCGTTTAACTCTCAGCGCGCAACCCATATTTCTAAAATAGATGCTTTTGAGAAAATCAAAATGTGGTGATTCTATCTCGTCAGATATCTTCTTTCATAAAGCCAAATTTTATAGGTTCAATTCGATCGACGAATTTCCTCGAATTGAAGATTCATTCAATTCGGGTTCTGTAATTTCCATTGAGTCTATTTGTAATCATGGCGAACCATTCAACCTCTCACTAGCTAATTAATTCATCATTCAATCAAGATAACAGGTTAGTGTCACAATTTCACTCTTAGTCCATGAATAAATTCTTCTGTACAATAATTGTTGGAAAATTTCAATCTTATTCCATGAATAAATTCTTATGAACAATAACTGTGGGTTGTTTTAAGCAATGAAATTTTTTTTACATGTCAAAGACCTTTAGATGGATGGGAAGTAAGTTTTAAATACAAAGATGAAAAAAATAAGTTAAAATTATCACCATGTAATGAATACATTTCTTATGGGAATTCATTGAGATGACTTCAATCGCCAATATTGAAGCTCTACATTGAATTGAGTGAAAGATTCTTTGACTATTATTCAATTTCGAACTTCCTCCAATCCTCATCTTGTAGGCATTTTTTGGTGTTTTAAAACAAGTACTAGTGTCGTTTAATATTGTAAACTGCAATTTATGTGATCCAGGGCATCATTGTGCTCACTTATTTGTTGTATATGGCGAGTCTATGTTTTTTTTTGTTAACTGAAAGGTACTAACTTTGTTATGAAACTGTAGAAATTTGAATAACTGTTAGATTATTCACCGAGATTATCCTGATCACACACTATTTGAGCTTCATGCATAATACATAACCTCTTCTACTATTGATCATCAATTTGCGGAAATTAAACAATCGCATGCGGACATTAAAACCATAAACAATCACACATATAAACACAATATTTATGGGAAAGATTTAAAGTTGAAAACCCCCAAATATCTGTATATTATAATGATAGAGATCATGTAACAATCATAGTACAAACTCCTCACAAGCTCTCAACACTATCTCCAATTGTTACACACTACACAAGCTCAGATCTAGCAAAACACATGCTCCAATCTGCTCCACCTGTTAGCCTGCCTCTACTGCGCAATCCAAAATGGATAATCATGAGATCCAAGTTCGAATCCCACCAGTATGTACTGCGCAATCCTCATTGGCATCTCCATCAATGTGTGTGCAAATATCATGCACCAGTATAGTCACAACTGATAGTCACACTTCTCTTTCACCTACCTCTCCACTGGTCTCCACTGAAACTGTCCATGCACTGAAGTTAACTGATGTATTCTTTAGTTGATTTATGAGTTAATAATTAGTGAATTAATTAATAATTAATTCACACCACTCTCACTAATTGTATCAATCAATTAGACTAGATACAACTAGCTCAACTAAGTTAAACTGAACACAACTCCATTAACTGACTCATCAACTCCACCAAACTCTGTCACATGAGTTCTAACTGAAGTCAACCATGCAATAGCTCCACTAAACCCTAGGAATAGCGTAATTCCTTCTGTCAGCTACATGTGCCACATCCATGACTCGAACTGAAGTGCTCCAAGAGGATAAGATAATGTTTAGAGTCCAAATATTATTAAGAGCTAATAATATTCGACATATCTATTTTTAGACTGGCAATCTAAAAATAGATTCCACCCAATATGTCTAAAAATAGAAGTCCATCTATTTTTTTCCAACTTGACCAACCATCCACAAATAGCATCCTGCAACTCATAGAACATGATCCATATGTCTAAAAATAGACATAGTCTAAAAATAGACTTTGCGCCAAAAATAGCCTGCGGGCCCACTTAGTGAAGGCGACTTCTTTCCACTAAGCTCCTCATCTTGTTGCAATCTCAACAGAAACCAACTCCAAAAATAGAAGAAAATAGAGATCAATGCCTTAGAAATCATCCACTTTGAGGGGGAAACCTCCTTTACATTACATAACTGAACAATTCTTGGATGATACAAATGAAAAAACCTCCTTTATATATATAGGAGTCCATGGGGTCACAATATAATCCTATTCAACCTAACAATAATAATGTAAGTGCACAACAATAATAATAATGGATTTTTATGGGGCACAATAATAACAATATGGGGGTTACAAGGGTACAACAATAACAATAAGGGGGCTACATTAACAATAATAAGGGACTACACTAGTAATATAGCTATTTAACATGCCCCTCTCCTTAAGAAAGGTGTTGTCCTCAACGCTTCAGTAGCTCTAGATGCTTATGTATAAATTCTCATCCTCATATGTGGAATTTTCAGTGGGTAAGTTCTTCCACTTGATGAGATACTCTGAAATTGATCAATTTAGTAGTTGTCGAGTTCTTGTTTTTGTGACTGCTTCAGGTTCTAATATGATTTTTCCTTCCTCATCAAGTTCTGGAAATATTGTTTGAACTGGAAGTTTGTCACCTATAACCTTCTTTAAGTATGAAACATGGAAAATTGGGTGCACTTGAGACGAAGAAGGAAGCTCCAATTTGTATGTGATAGTACCAATGTTTTGCAACACCTTGTAAGGACCATATTACTTTGGTGATAATTTATTATCCTTCTTAGCTTCCTTGAGCGAAATTTGTTTGTTTGGTTGTAGTCATAAAAATACCAAGTCTCCCACATCAAAAATTCTCTCACTGCGATGTTGATCTTCTTGTTATTTCATTCGATTTTGTGTCAAATTTAGGTTATCTTTTAAGAGTTGGAGAACTTATTTTTGATGCTTGATGTGATCTTCCACTGCTTGAACCTTAAAATTTTCTCTTAAATACGATCTGATGGATGGTGGATGATATCCATAAAGTGCCATAAATGGGGTCATTTTTGCTGCAGTATGGAAAGAAGTGTTATTCCACCATTCATCCAGAGGTAACCACTTGACCCATTGTGTTTGTTTATCAGATAAGATGAGGTAACCATTTGACCCATTGTTTGTTCACTATCTCATTTTTCCCATCGGATTGAGGATGATAAGATGAGCTATGAGCTAGTTGAGTACCCAAACAAGAAAATAATTCCATCCAAAAATTTCCAGTAAAAATGAGATCTCTATTGCTTATAATAATCTTTGGGTTTCCATGTTGGTTTTGAATTGTTTCCATAAATGTAGTAGAAATTGTACCTGCTTTAAATGGATGAGATAATGCACAAAAGTGTGCATACTTGGTAAGTCTATCAACTTACACCATGATGACGCTCTTTCCTTTGGACTTAGGTAAACTTGTGAAAAAATCCATTGAAACCTCCTCCCAACACTGACTTGGAATGGATAAAGGTTGTAGATGACCCATTCTCTTAATTTTCTCAAATTTATTTTGCAGGCAAACCAAACATTCTACCACAAAATTTTGAATATTAGATTTAAGGCCATCCCAAAAAAATTATTTCTTCACCCTGTGGTAAGTACTTAAAAATCCTGTGTCCTCTTAAGGGAGAGGTGTGCAATTGCAAAATAATATTTTTTTTTAGTTGGGAATTATTACAAAGATATAAGCGATCTTTGTACCATTATGAATCATTTTTTGAACTAAATGTATCAGATGTACTAGGATCTTTTTGCAAATTTTGAATGAGTGTCCACACTTCTTCGTCATTCTTTCATTCATCTCTTGATTTGGTTATCCAATCTGGTTGGATAATAGAAATGGCACAAAGAAATGCTTCCACCTCTTCATCCTTTCTTGAGAGTGAATCTACAACAAAATTTAGCTTCCCTTTTTTGTAGATGATTTCAAAGTCATAACCCAACATCTTTGTGACCCATTCTTGCTTCATTTCTGAAGATAGTCTTTGTTCCAAAAAAAAATTAAGACTATCAGGATCAGTTTTTACCTTAAGTGTCTTCCCATTAGGTAAGGTCGTCATTTCTTTAGTGGATGTAGTATTGCCAACATTTCCTTCTCATAAATAGCTTTTTGTAAATACATTCCTTTAATTGGACTACCTTCAAAAGTAATGGGTCTTCCTCCTTTCATTAAAACAACACCAATTCCATTTCCTAAGGCATCACATTCCACAATAAAGGTTTTTGTGAAGTCTGGCATAGCTAAGACCAGTGCTACACATATTGCCTCTTTAATATGTTCAAAGCCCTTAGTTGGTTCAGGAGTCCATGAAAATGCATCTTTCTTCAATAATGTTGTTAAAGGTGATGCTATTCTCCCATAATTCTTAACAAACTTGCGATAACACTGTGTTAAATCAAGAAATCCATGCAACTGCTTTATGGTTGTGGGGACTTTCCATTCATTAATGGATTTAATTTTGTTAGGGTATACCTTAACACCCTCATGAGTTATGATATGACCAGATATTCCACCTCTTGTACTCCAAAGAAACATTTGGAGGTTTTTGCATATTATTTTTTATCCTATAATAGTTTGAGCACCCTATCAACATGTTGAACATCATCCTTCCAAGACCTTCTGTATATTAGCTTATCATCAAAAAATACTAACACAAATTTTCTAAGGAAGGTTTTTAAAATGGAATTCATCAACCCTTGAAATATAGAAGGTGCATTGGTAAGTCCAAAAGGCATTACCAAAAATTCATAATGACCCTCATGAGATTGAAATGTTATTTTTGGAATATCTTCAGTCTTCATTCTAATTTGATGATATCGTGAACGAAGATCCAACTTGGTAAAATAAATTTCTGCATGTAATTTATTCAATAATTCATCAATCACAGGAATGGGAAATTTATCTTCAATAGTGAGCTTATTGAGCTCCCTATAATCTGGACACATGTTCCATGATCCATCCTTTTTGTGCACCAATACTACTGGAGCAGAGAAAGAACTTTGACTAGGTTGAATTATACCAGCGTCTAACATTTCTACAATCATACGTTCAATTTTTCTATTTTTGACATAAGGATATCTATAAGGTCTGATGTTTGGAGGAATACTTCGTGGAATCAAATGAATAGCATTATCATGATCATGAAAAGGTGGGAGTCCTTTGGGAGTTTCAAACACCTTGGAATTATTGTCCAATACTTTTTAGAGATATGGAGAAATAGATGATTTTGATGTTGGAACTTCTAGTGAGCATAATTATGCAATTACGCCTCATTGTTCTTTATTCAAAAGTTTTTTCATGACATTAGAGCTTATTATCTTTCCCAGCTTCCCTGTGATACCCTGTAATTCAACTTCCTTTCCTTCCGAAGAAAAAAATAAATAAATAAATAAAATCAAGAAAAGTTCTTGAAAATTAAAAACTATCGTCCCCAAATATTGTAACCGTTATACTCTTAGTACAACATCAACACCTCCCATTGGAATGGAAATATTTGGAATATTCAATACATATTCCCCCATGGTTAGCTTGATATTATGGAATTTTCCAGAGAAAATTATGTTTCCTCCATTTGCACCCATCACTTGACACTCTGGTGCTGGGTATAGGAAGAAATTCAATTCCTTGGCTACCTTACAATGAATAAAATTATAGGTACCACCCGAATCAATCAACAATATTACATTTTTCTTCTTGATATGTCCTTCTGTCTTGAGAGTTTGAGGAGCAGTAATTCCTGCCAATGCATTACAAGATATGGTTGGACTCATTTCTTCTTTCTCTAGGGTTGGTTCTTGGTGTAACCTCTTCTTTGAGGGTTTCTGTTCATTTTCTTCTCCTTTCATGAATCATGTGCATCAATTCTTTTATTTATAACAGCCTTTAAATATTTTTATACAAATGAAGATTAACTTACTTTAAAACTTTGATATATATATATATATATATATATATATATATGAAATATAATTAATTTTATGCTTAAATTGTATGTAATTTCTTGCAAATTTATATCCAAGTTTTAGTTGAAGTAATTTATAAATAATTTTAGCTCATGGAGTGTAACTCAATTGACAAGTCCCTTGTTATGAATTATTATGTAAAAATATGAGATTCAAAATTCAAATCCCCATTATTTAAGCCAACCAAAAAAATATGTATATTGTAATTGTTTTGAAATCAAATTATCTTTAATTTATCACTTTTATGTAATTTTTGATATAATTTTCAAATAAATATGCATTAAATTAAATAATTAAAAATTAGTTAAAAATATACTTTTCAAAATGTTCTATTTTATTTTTATAATTAAATAAAAAAATAATATAATTAGCATATTCTAATTTCATATTTAATTAAAAATGATTAATGAAAAAGCAAAAATATAATATAAAATAAAGAAATTGATATGATTAAATTTCATGTGGTTTGAATATCTATTTCCAAAAATAAAAAATGTAATTATCAGTTATCCACTCATGAAAACTCTGTGCAAACTTCCTAAATGCAACTATAGACAAGTTTTTTCTTATCGTATTAAAATAGATTGACGGGACAAAAGAGGAATTGATGTTCGCGAAATCTTGCGAGTAAAATTGTCATGTTCTTAAGAGTCGGCTACCCCACAAAACGAAGAGCCCAAAAAAAGACATTTTCTTTATATAAGATAGCATGAATGGTAAGTGAAATAGCAACCTCACTATAGGCGCGAGACAGTAGTATTTTGCAAGCTAGGGAACTTAGGGCGCACTTTTCGAGTCAATTTAGCAGGTCTTAATAATATTGTCTTAAATTGATATGGTTTTGTCTTAATTGTTAACTCTTTTAAATGAGTTTTGTCTTAATTTCCATTGTCTTAAGTATAAAGTTTTATCATACAATATTTTTGTCTCAAACTATTTTTTTCTTAAATATAAAGCTTTGTCCTTAAATATTTTGGTTTTAAAATATTTTTTCCTTAAATATAAAGTTTTGCCTTAAGATATTTTTGTCTTAAATATAAAAAATTTTCTTTAATTATTTTTTTCTTTAACTGTTTTTGTTTTAATTATAAAGTTGTCTTCAAATAATTTTGTCTCAAACTATTTTTATCTTTGTCTTAAATTTTATGTTTAAAACAATTTAATTAAAATTAAAATTTAATGTAAAATAACTAAAATAAAAAGTGACTTTCTTTTGTCCAA